>VXAC01003225.1:19568-33047 GCA_013399225.1 Rhipidura dahli | reverse complement strand
ACCTTCCCAAACCTTCCCTTCCCTTCCCTTTTTCCTTTCCTTTTTCCTTTCCTTTTTCCTTTCCTTTTTCCTTTCCTTTCCCCTGCTCAGATTTTCCTCTATCCAGGGTACATCAGACCCATTATCCATTAAAATCAGAAATTTGTGTTCCCTGCTCCTTGGCAGCTGGTTCAGGGGGGCACTGGCTGGAGCAGGCAGTGGCTGCTCTTTCTTTTGCCATCCCAATTTAAGAAAATCAGGGATGGATTGAATTTCCAGCCCATTCCCTGGAATATCACAAGGCCCAGGGAAGGCAGAGCTGCTGGCAGTAAATTGCAACACAAAACACAAACTCGTTTGTCGCTGCTGCTGTAACTTCTCGGTGCTTTGAATGCTGATTTCCACCCATCAAGTACATTTTAATTAAGCAGCAGTACCTTTTATTCCCAGTGATGTCCTAAACTTTTGTAAATCAGGGATTTACTTCATTGCAAAATCATTTCAAGTGACAAAAACCTGTCTTTTTGCTGTCACTGCAATGCAAGGATAAGAAGAAATACAATTTTTTCTCTCAAAAATAGTTCTTTATCTTACAAAATAGTTTCTTTTTCTTAGAAAATTGTTGCTGAAGGTCTTGGCCATAAAGAAAAATATTGCCACAGCTCCTCATCATCTCCTAAGCTCATAGAGGCTCCCTGCATTTCACATGAATAATATTCCTTTCATGGATTTAAATAGTTTGGGTTTTATAATAATGATGAGTTTGATGCAGCCTTGACCAGTGCTGGAAATTCAGAGGGGCCTCATGGCCAGAGCATCCCAGGCCAATGGAGTGTTGCTGGATGAGGACTAAGCCCAATTTAGCCATTAATGAGCCAGAGTGGGAAGCAATTTCCAAGTGCCCATAAATCAGTCATTTGGTTTCCTCTCATATGAGGCTCCAGAGCTGTTCCATGCCAAATTTCAGCCTTTAAGCCTCAACAACATTAATAAAAAAGGCATTTTTGTGTCTCCCCCTTTATTGAATTGAACAATTACACTCTTCTTCACCTTCCCTTTTTCTGCACAAGCAGTTGAAGATTTTTTATTGCATTCTCCTCCCTTAATTTCTCCTAAGAATCCAGTTCCAAGCTGAGGGTTGAGCGTTGTCTGAGCAGACCCAGGTACAGCAAGCTGGCAAGCAGTCGAAAATGAGGAGCCACACTTGGAGTTTTTAATTAGGAAAACCCCCTCCCTGGCTTTTATATTAATTAATAAACCCTGATCCTTTGCCCAACAGCCAGTGGGTAGAGATGGGTCACTGAACCTTGAATTTGCCATGGCAAAGAACCAGAGGGAGCCAAAGGTTTTGGTGGAGAAATTGGACATTTTTTGGCTTTTATCATAATTCAAGCAGTTTGGTGACTCTCAGACTGGTTTAGCACAAGGGGGAGGAAAGGAAAGGAAAGGAAAGGAAAGGAAAGGAAAGGAAAGGAAAGGAAAGGAAAGGAAAGGAAAGGAAAGGAAAGGAAAGGAAAGGAAAGGAGAGGAAAGGAGAGGAAAGGAAGCAGAAAAGAAAAGAAATTAAAGGAAAGGGGGTAAAAAGAAAAGAGAAAATGTGAAACATTAACAAAAAAAGGACTGGGTACCTGCAACTACTGTAATTTCCTAAAAACTGCTCTAAATAACTCTAAAAATCCCCCATGGAAGTGAGCACAGCACCAGGCAAGTTGGATACAGCTCCAGTCTTGCCATAGAAAGGCAGGAGCTGTGTGGGTCCCAGAGCTGGCACTGCTGGACAACAAGAATATCACAAAACCCTCCTGCTTTATCACCTCTTCCACGGATTAAGGCTCGAGGCACTCCAGCCCTGTCAGTCCATAAATGCATTCAATGAGTCGGGGATTTTGCTCATATTGTGCTTCTCATTAGTAAATCTGAATACAAATAGGTTTTAGCCTAAATAAGTCTTGTGCTGTCCACACTGCCTCCCCAACCCGTTACATTAGGAAAAGTTAATTTTATATGACTAAATATAATCAGAAACACAACATGAGGCCTGTCAAGTTGACATGGTATGATGGGTACCTTAACACTTCCCAGCAGGTGATGTTGTTTGCACACTGCTTAAACTTGTTCATCAATGACTTCTTGCATGATAACCAGAATATTAACAATACAGTGAAGGTGGCACCGGGCCCCTGACAAGTACAAATGCTTCTCATCAAGGGGGAACGCTTCCAAAGGAAGGGCTGCAGCTCTTTTTGGAATTTCTTCCTCTGCTTTTCCCCTCTTTATTTCTCATGCTATACCAAGATCAAACTCCTATTGCTCCTTCTGTGCCAATGGGATGTAAAACCAACCCTAAAAGTCAACAAAAGAGGTTACAAGCTCCAAATGAGTGTAACCACCAGTGGTGATAAAAGAGCAGGAGAAGGTGTTGAAAAGCTCAAGTTACACAGGTGTAAAGGTGTGTGGAGATAATCTGTTAACAAAACAATTATTTCCAGCCAGTCTCAGCAGCCCCTCCTTGTCCTCTCAGCACTGGAAGTGAGGTACCACCAGTAGCACAGCACAAGTTCTTTTAGAAAAAACAATGAAGTTAAAATTTATGTAGGACAGTTTCCTTCACTGTATTAAAAATTACCTTCTTAATATCAGGTATCTGGTTTTTTTCAGTAATTTATTCCCCCACTTTTTTTTGGCCATGGTTGATCCTGTAAAATCTGTGATTTGCTTTATTTTTAGTCTGTAACTGCAGTTTTGGTGGTATTCAGTCAGAGGTTGGAAGCGATGATCTTGGAGGTCTTTTCCCACCTTAATGATTCTGTGATCCTGAAATCCTATTTGTGAATTATGGGGATTCCAGGCTATTTTGTAGATTCCTGTGAGTGATCCAGCACTTACTGAACTATTTATTCTCCTTTCTTATGCAGGTGTTTCAGTCCTAATCAATATTTACTGCTTAAACCTAAATGGTTATGGTTTGATTGCTTTCCTTGGACCAATATTTTCATACCTGATGTTTTAGGGGATTTGGACTCTGCAGTAAGTAGAAAGACTTTCCTTGTGGGTGGGAAATCCATCCAGGGCCAGTCCTGAGTTGTTTTATTTGAACCTTTCCTCCTGCTTTCCTCTTGCACCATCACTGTGCCCTCAAAAGGAAGACAAGATCATTTCCTGCAAAAAAATCCTAAAGATTCTTCCCCTGCGCTGTCGAAGCTTCCCAGTGGCAGAGGAATGGTCTGGGATGAGGAGCTGAACCTGTCTCTGGTTCAGACAGACCCGTGGGGAACTCTGGATGTAAAACTCCACCTTGCTGCATTCCCACCCTTCACCAAGCCTTGCTTTTCCCCATTAAAATCCTGCACCTCTCTGCTTTAAACTAAAGCCATGCCACGTATTTTAATTGAGGCTCTGGTCTCCAGCTCCCAATACTTATAATCAGATTCCAGTTTTCCAGCTAAAGCTGTTTATTGATGTCCTACTTTTTTCACCATCGTAGCATGTCAATAAATTGGAGAATAGTTCCGTAGGTTAGATTTCCCCAAGCTTTCTGGGGAAATCCTCTGACAATTTGCTGTATAAAGTCAGTTAATTGCTTCATATAGCAGAGCAATAGCAAGTATTTAGACATATCATATGACAGACATTCCAAAAATATGGGAAAGACATATTTGTCAATAAAATGAAGGCTGGAAAAGCAAATTATTTTATTATGTGAAAGTTCTGGGTTTAAGCTGAGTTATCTTGATTGTCCCAATAACTGACATGCCTTAACCAGCTGTCTGAAAGAAACACTTGCTGCTTATTTTTCTGAACCTTCTCAGGACCTCCCTGTAACCAGCCAGAAAAGAAATCTCCAGGTGCCACAGAAAATTTAATACAAAAAAGAAAAGTTCAAATTATATTTTCTTTTAAGTTGGATAGGGCCATAATAGAAAAAGATCATCAAAAACAATGAAAAGAAATAATTGTTAATTTCTACAGTACCTTGAAACAGAAGCCCCTGAGAATAAATAGAATAAGAATACTATTAAAATTTCCTCTTTTATTATATCTTCTCTGCCAGAGTAATTGTTGCTGTGTCCAATATATGCAGAGGACAATTTACTAGCTGTTTTCTATTAGTTTTTAGCATTAACATATACAGAAATAAAATGAATAGCTAGCTTTTCTGTGGTTAATTAAATGACTGACAAGTCACAGATGTTGCTGCACCGACTCTTCCATATGATTAAAAAAAAAATCCACCCTGGCAAACAAAAGAACAGCAGCCCAGCAGTGTAAATGGTCTCTTTATTAAGTGAATATTGATGCTACATTATGATTTTTTTATGAATGTGAATAAGGTAGAAGACTTGTTCCTTCTCCAAGTTTTATATTAAGATTTGAAAAGAAAACCTGTTTCCTACATAATTCCCACAAAGGAGTTCAGGAGATGGTTTACTGGAGAAGTGACCTAATTTACAGGGGGTTCTGCTTCCGCAACATCCATCACCAAAGTGCATTTTTATTAGCAAGATACGTATCTTTAATTTTTTTTTTCTCCAGCATAATTTTAATGGAATCTTGGTAGCTAAAAGCTGGTATTGAAAAATAAATATTCCATTCCTATTCAGGACTTTTTTTCACTAAAAAACTTGAAGAGATTTTATAGAAATATTCATAGGATAAGTATATTAAACTGCAGCTCCCTCCCTTCCTACCTTGTCCCTGCTTTGTCTTTATTAATCATAGAACTCCGCTCAGAGTTGAACAGCATTTCTCTCATCTGTGGTGCTGTTCCATGTTCCCAAGACCTGGAGCCATTAATTTAACATCCAAATAACTGGTACTTAAAAAAGTGGAGTTCTTGTTAGCATCCTGGATTTTCTGTACTGTCCAGTGCCTCCAATGTACTCTTCTGGTTCAGCATTTTTGGCTTTAACAGGAATTAATTTCTGATTTATTTTGCATAGTCTGATGGCTTGGATGATTTCTTTTGCTTAGTTCCTTCATCTAAATAAGTATGAGGAGAGTTGGCAACAGAGTATTTTCCAGATTTTACACTTGGAATTACATTTATTATTAATTAAAAACACTTGGGCAAAGCAGAGATGATTTAAAAATGCTTTGAAAAACATAAGTAAAACATATATAAATATGTACACTGTGTGGAGTAAATGGTGATAGCCCAGTGACAGCACTTGGGAGCCAGAGCATCCTTGTGGAATTCCCAGCTCCCCACGGATGAGCGATGATGCCACAACTCCTGTGAGGGGACACAGCCCAGGTGCCACAGGGACGGGTCACCAGCACTGCGTGGAAGTTTGGGACAGGAAGTGAAGTAGAATAATTTAGCTAATTAAGCCAGGAAAGAATTTAAAAGGACAGAACGTAATTACTGATGATGGATTTAAGCCAGAACATTGAGACTGGAAACAATATGCTTGTGTAAAGTGCCATATTTAATTAACAGGGGCAGCTTAGGTATAATATTTACATATTTGTAAAACACTCCAGGAACACAGAGCCTCTTTTCCATCAAGTGGGACCTCTGGTGCGCTATTGAATTACAAGAAAAATTGAATTTACAAGAAAATCTCCCCACTTACCAAGTTAAGCATTTTGCAGAGCTTGGACGTCATTTGAGATTCTGAATTTTGCTACTGAGCAGGCCTTGCTCTCATAACCTGAGGAGACCGAGCCAGGGCACTGCTTCAAGCTTAACTTTTGAGCATCTTCTTTAACAAAAGAAGAAAATGGATATACATAAAAGAAGAAAACGGATATAAATAATATTTACCTCTTTTTGCAGCTTTTCTCCAGTTTCTAGTGGCACTGAGAAAGTCATCGTGTCTCCTCTTCCAGGCCACAGCTCCCCTCAACTATTGCCTGAAGGGCTGGGCTTGAAGTGGCAGGAATTTCACCCTGGAATATCAACAGTTCAGAGCATCCCTACCCCACCAAATCCATCAGGCCACCAATCACATTCCCCCATAAATTCATCGGAAGGTTTGGCCCGGTGAGTTTGGCGAGCTCCGATCAGCGCAAAACCCCAATGGCCTCTAAAAGTTGGGTTTTCTTTTAATTGAGGAGATTCCCGCGAAAAAGGGCGGGCGAAGGAAATCCTTCACCCCTCCTGAGTGACTGCATTAATTACGGGGGTGATGAATGGTGTTCAACCTATGTAAATAAAAGTGCGCCCAGCCTGGAGCCCGAGGAGAGCGCAGCAACGTTCCCGCGGACGGCGGCATCGTATTTCATGGAGTAGAAGTTGTGAGGGAAGAGGAGTGATATTTATGGAGTGCAAAGCACTGTGGGATTTTGTGGGAAACCACATATATTCAGCTTGTCAGAAAACATCTTAATATTTACTCTTACAATCCCTAGGCTACTGCTTTCTAAACCTAAAGCTTTCATTAGCCCATTTAGCAGATATAAAACATTTGGGAGCCTGGTGAAAGAGTTACTTTCGGGAGTGGCATTTTTCACAGCAAAACGATGATACCTTTGCATAACCTCATTATGCAGCGGCGCCAGCTCCTGCGAGGGAGCTGCTTTATCCCATGCAATTAATTCCTAGTCCCACATTTCTCTTCCCAACCTTTGATTGCTCCAGACCACCCCCTCAGTTCTGCTCTTTTCCACACAGAAGGATCCCGTTTTTGGGGATGTGCCTCCCCTTTGAAACCACCAGCATGGAGAGGGTTGTCACCCTCTGGTAATTACAGCGTGATGGCTCCTTGCATTTCATGGAATTACCAGTGGATAAGGTGGTGGTGGTGCCCACATTCCTCCCTTCCCCATCTGCTGCCCCACAGATGTTTTTCCCAGCTGCTCCTGATGCCCTCAGCAGCTTCCTCTCTTTATGGCTCAAGAGCCACGGGGAAAAAAACCCTTTGATTCCTTCCTCCCAGTTCGGGGCTGCGACAATTTTATGATGAGAAGTTTTATAAATTGAAAATAAAGAAGTATTCCTTAAAACCTAAATAAGGATGATATTTGTTTTGGTCAAAATAAATATTTTTCAGTCGCGTTGCATGCACAATATGTTCCATTAAGAAAGGTTAATTCTATATTAAATATAATCAAAAACACAACATGGGGCCTGTCATGCTGACATGGTGCAATAGGTACTTTAATACTGCTCAGCAGGAGCCCTTGTTATATTTTTTATATGTTAGTAGATGTCTACTTAGAATTGATCAAACCTTTCCTTCTGAAACATATATGCCAACACCTCCACAACACACTATAAACCAGACTCTCAGAAAACAATAATGATGCTTATCAGTCACTCGCCTTGAGTTTGCTTGTGAAAAACCTCTAGCTAGTGTGCTATTGGAGCTCTTAAAACATAGATCTTTTTGCTGCACTGATAATTCACTCACAGCTTGAGATTGATGACTATGTGAAGTCCATAAAAGATGTTACCACTATATTTTCTTCTTATGATTTATTTTATCATGTTGTCAAGGTTTGCAGAAAACAAGAAACAAATCAATGAATGTCATGCTTAAATATTAAAGAAGGCTGTAATACACAATTTTATTCAGATGCCTTATTCAATCTTGCAGCTCTGAAAAGGGTAGCAGCAGCAAAGCTTTTATTTGAATTACTTTTGGAAAAATTAATTTAGTGTGAATGTTGAATTGTGAATGGCAAAAGGGTTGCTAACCTTATTTGTTTAAAGAGGAATAGGGAGTAACTTGGCTTTTTTTGACCAAAGGTTTTGAGAACCTGGGGAAATTCCCTGGCTTTTCAACTCCAGAAAGTTAGGAATGGAATTGCTTAATGAGCTCATGCTTCCTAAATTAATGAAATGCTGCCTGAGTGAAGGGGGGACGTGGCGGAGGTTTTGAGCTGGATCTTGGTATCAGCAATCCCTGAGTGCTGCAAAGCTGCTTGAAAAAAGGCTTTTTCCTCTTTCATTCCTGCAAAACTGAGATCACAGCACACACCTCGGGCCAGGGGAGGGTGGGGGACAGAGGCTGTGGCCCCACGCTGCTCCTGAGCTGCCTCTTCCCTCCCTGGTACCCTTCCTGGGCTTCATTAGGGCTTGGATATAAAGCAGCAATTAAGATCAGCTTGAATTTTTTTTTTTTTTAATTTGGTTGGTTTGTTGGGTTTTTTTATTCACTGCTTATTCTTAGGAGTGGAAGAAATTCCATCAGAATATTTTGTGCGTTTGTTTGGGGATTTTTCAATCTTTTTTGAGTATAATGAGTTTAAAACAATGAAAAAACTTAAACAATGTGTTCACTTCAAAACCATGAAAGCCTCCCTTTTCTGAGCTTTCTACTCCATTTCCCACCTCTAGGAAGAGCTTTGGCAACCATTTTATCCTCTGTCTCTCTGACACGTCCTAGAGGAGCAGACAGGACAGGTCTGAATGGGCAGCACTTCCTGCCATGAGGGAGCAAAGTTGACTTTTTATGTCCTTCTTGCACCATTTTATTGCATTCTGGTTCTGTAACTGTACCGAAGCTGAGAGTTAAAAAGGACAAAAAAAAAGAGCAGAGATGCTCTTCAGTCCTGCATCTGCAGGGACCAAGGGAATTGTCCATGTCGTGGATGTGCAGAGCCCCATCTTCCAAGTGTGTGGTAAGCCAGGAATCCTTGCAAGGATGTTCCCCAGCACCTGGTAGGGGCCGTCACTTTAGTTTGTCATGGCATTTGAATTAATAAAATCTGTCCTTTAACAAGAATAATTGGGTTTGGTGTTGTTCTTGACTACTGAGTTCATGCTCCTCTCAGCTAGAGGTGTTTTCCCAGAGAAGATGTGGCTGCCCAATCCCTGGAGGGGTTCAAGCTCCTTAATGTGACCACTGCAATGGTCTCTGAGTGACAGCAATGCATTTCCTGGTCTTAAAATCAAGAGTCAAAGCTGGTTAGAAGGGCAAAAGGGATTTTCCCTTGGGATTTATTTTAAGGATCCTCAGGTGCACCGCACCCAGGTGGAATGCACCTCCCTGCACCCCGCAGTGCCCACCCACAATAGATCTGGGATCACATTGTGGGTGTCACTAATTAGCACATCTATCAAAGATTCCCCAGTGAGAGGCTCCAGTGAGCCCCCTCCCCAAGGACCCTTCCCCTGGCTGGTTCTGTCTCAGGTTACAGAATGTGTTCTGGAGAGGCCCTTGGGCTCTGGGCACACTGATCCCTCACTGCGAAGCTGCTGAAATGTTCAGTCTCCCAGCTTGGCAAACAAGCCCAAGGATGGAGGCAAAAAGCACCAGGAATACAGAAACTGTCAAAAGGTATAAAAGTGGTTTAAAAGAAAAAGCAAAAAAATCATCTTGGCATCAACAGGAACAACTGTTTGTGGCTGACTTCAGGCACAGGAGAGAAACCTAACTGAAGCCTCACCTGTGGCAAACCAGAAATGGTCTTGCAGCATCCCTGCTCCATTCCTTACCATCAGGGGAAGGATTCAGGTGGCTGGAGGTCATCAGGGTCACTCTTGGTCAGCGTTTCAGTGTGGTCAGTGGTGGGACTTCCAAATTCCCTCAGGAGACACGGGGGAAATTTAATGAGTATTATGTTTAAAATACTCCTGGGTGATTTAGGGTGGGTGATCACCCTCCTTCATACAGGGACTCCAAGCAATTCTTGCAGCCCTCACCCACAAGTTATTTCTGAAGTCTGGGCAGCAGTGACAGCGCTGAGGGTCCCTGCAACATTTTCTTGCATTGTTTTCTTGCAGATCAGCCAGTCCAGAGGCAGGAGGAGAGCACAAACCCTGCAGGGAAGGAGCAGAACCATGCACTGCTCAGGCTGTCCCACACCGACCTCCTGTCCAACTCAGCTGCTTTTTTGGAAGAAGCAGGAATAAGCCACTCAGTGAAACTTGCACTGCTGCCTGAGGCCATTTTTAATAAAGTTTTATTCGTCCATGATGTGTTTTTCATGCTTGGAGATATTGGAGTCAGAGAATCACAGCATCGTTAAGTTTGGAAAAGTCCTAAAAGATCATTGTGTTCCCAGCACAGCCAAGCCCAGCTCTGGCCCATGTCCCCAGACATCCACACATTTTAGAACACGTTTCTGAGACAAGGATCTGCAGAATATGTAAAAAAATGTACAGCTCAAGATCACACAGGCTGCTGCTCTCCCCAGCAAATCCCACTCATGAACCCCATGAATTACAGCCAGGTTTTGGCTAAACTCTCCCCTTTGCTCTGTTTCAAATCTCAGCTCTAAAGAACACTTAAAATATTTTAAGGAACATTTCTCCCTGCTTCTCTGCACTACTTTTTAGTGCACACACCTTGCTTTTTCCTCCAGAGATAAAACTGATATTGAGGCAGCAGATAAGGCAAGACCATTTTTGCCCACCCCAAACAGATTGGGCAATGAGAGAGATGAGTTATTTTTTAGTTAATTAAAGTTGATGCTTTAATTTAGTTTAAAAGTCTTAACTACAAATGAAAGGATGTTTTATTTGCAGCTTTCAACGTGCATCTGAGTGTATTTATAACAGAGTATTAAAAATAAAGTGTGTTCAATTATGTGGGGTTTGAGTGTATTATTTAAACTAATCTTAGAACAATTTATGGAGGAAAAATATTGTACCACAGGACACGATTTTAGCAGTTCATTCCCTGCACACTTTGCTGTTTTTATAACACAGGCATGGAGAGAAAACTTAAAGTTGATCAGCTTTTACTCCCCAGCTTTTCCCCCTTGTCCTGCCCAGCAGGGTGTAAAATCACAGTTGGGTTCAACCAACATAACCAGGAGCGGGATTATCAAAGATACCAAATTCTGTCCCCAAGGGAGGCACCAGGACACCTCATGCTAAAATCCTGTCTTTCCTCAGGAAATCACAGACTCCCAGGAAGGTTTGGGTTGGAAGGGACCCCAAAGCCCACCCAGTGCCACCCCTGCCATGGCAGGGACACCTCCCACTGTCCCAGGCTGCTCCCAGCCCCAATGTCCAGCCTGGCCTTGGGCACTGCCAGGGCCACCACAGCTCTGAGAAATCTGTTCCAGTGGCTCAGTCAGAGCATTCATAGAATTGAAAGCAATGGAAAATTATTTTCCCTTTTTTTCTCCCCATTTATTTGTTTTGGCAACCGCTTTGGATACAATTTGCCCACGTGCAGATGGCTAACACAAGCCCCATGCCCTAAAATCCCCTGCCAGTCTTTTCCTGGAGGTGGGGTTGGTAGGATGGCCCCAGCTCTCTGCTAACCTGAGTCTCTCCTTTGAGACTTCAGCTTCTGCTGCTTCCACCTTTGCCAAGATCTGACTGGAAGTGCTGCTTTTTCCCAGGCCTGAGTAGCTGCTTCAGCTTATTTTTTTGTTCTGTTTTCTTTGACATGTGTCTTTTAATTGTGGTGCAGCTATTCAGACAGGGCTGGGTGTAACAAAAAAAAAAAAAAAAGTTATTTTGCATTTTTCAAAATATTTTGGAGACAATTTTTTGGCTTTTGTTCGCTCTGGGAAAGCAGATTTGCACAACAGCAGCCCACAGGCTGCTCTCATACAAATAAAATCAACCCAAATATATTGTTGTTAGTAGAATTTAATTCTAGGCTATGATTTTGTGGGTTGAGCTGTATTATCACCAAAGAGAGGGTTGTTTCTTTCAACATTTTCCTTCTTAAAACTACAAATAATGTGAATTCTAGATGGCTTTTTATTATCATTCACACATTTAGAGACCCCTTGAAGACAAAGTTAACAAAAGAGAGGAAGATCCCCAGAAAAGTTTCCATTTGTGCTGGAAATTGTCACTTGAACTTTTCAGGTCACCTGCATTCCCCAGCCCCTCTGGAAAGTCTGGGCAAGCTTCCTCACACTGTTTCTGTCGGAAATGTTGTGGTAAAGATCAAGCAGCACAGTGCTGGAACTTGCTAAAAATGCCTCGGGCTGCAGCTGTTTCATTGCACACACAACATTTATTAAAAATTTACCTGGAATATTCCTCCTTGTGCTGCTTCTCCTTCTAAAAGCTGGACTGCAGCTCGTGCCTTGCCTCACAGTGCCTTAAAATGTACCTGCAAACACAAACTGTGTGTTTTGGGACATAAAAATATTCCCATTTAATGGAATAGCTGAGGTATTGCACCGCTGCTTGGCTGGGGTTTTGCCTGGGCAGTGCCAGGTGCTAAAGCAGGTGTTTGCAAAGTGCTTACAGGGGCACGAGTTTGAGGTAAAATGTTGATTGTGCTGATGGTAAAGACAAATTCCCTTTGACATCATCAGGTTCAGGATTTCCTCCAGCGTTTGGGAGGAGTTGCTGTGTCTGGATACGGAGAGCTTGTCTGGACCTGTCAGCTTTGGGGAGCTGGAAGAGGGGAGCTTCCCCACGTGCACTGAACTGTTAATCACCCAAATTTTGCTACAGAGAGTCACAGAATCACTGATGGAAGAAGGAAAGACCATCCAGTCCACCCTGAGCCTGATGCCCACCCTGTCCCCAGCCCAGAGCTCTGAGTGCCACCTCCAGGAATTCCCTGGACACCTCCAGGGATGGGCACTCCAAACCTCCCTGGGCAGTTCCAATCCCTGAGCACCCTTTCCATGGGGAAATTCCTGCTGCTGTCCACCCTGAGCCTCCTTTGCTCCAGGCTGAGCCCCTTTCCCAGCTCCCTCAGGAGTTCTCGAGCCCCTTCCCAGCTCCGTTCCCTTCCCTGGACCCGCTCCAGCCCCTCCATGCCCTTCTTATCCTGAGGAGCCCAGAGCTGGACACGGGACTGGAGGTGGCTCAGCCATGCCCAGCACAGAGGAGCAGGAGTCAAATCAAGCCAAATCCTTAGTTGGGAGCCAATTTCCCTGGAAGCTCAGAAATATCTGGCTGATCTGATCCTGTTTGTCCATAATCACCCCTAGATCTTACTTTAGTTTCCATTCTGGTGTGTGGGTGCTGATTTAGTGGAGTTGAAGAATTAGAAAAGGCTCCAGCCCAGTGTGTGTGTGTTTGTGTGTTGATAGAATTTTTTAAAACACCCTTATTTACACAATAAATACAAAGTTAATGTTTTGGCTTTCTTCTGGGACAGTCTGTAAGAGCAAAACTAGAGCTGGGGATTAAAGAGAGTGTGCAAGTAATGTGTAAACCATGAAATTCAATTAGTTCCTCTCAGGAAGCCAAATTTTGGTGAATACTGTAGAGAAAAGGTAGGGATAAAATGCCTAAGCCAAAGCTGCACTTAATAAGCTTCAGTAATTAGTTATAAATGGCTCGTTAAACCTGGAAAAGCATCTCTCTTTGCCCATGTTTATGAATCCCAGCAAAAATAGAGGATAGGGTTAAATAACAACTTGGAAGAGTTTCCATCCTAAGTTTTCCACCACAAATTTTTTGGGATGGGGCACATCCAGTGCTTGTGCTGCTGCCCAGATATCCCAGTAAATGTGGGGGAGATGGTCTGAGAAGGGGTTTTGCAAAAGTGTGTTTAAAAGGAATATTGGGGAAATAGTGACCAGATTTGCTGATGAGGTCACGTCTAACGAGCTGCACAGGAAATTAGAAGCATTGTCCTGTTATTGATGAGTCCCTTTTTTTACCCCCACATCCTCTCT
>VXAC01003225.1:13995-19532 GCA_013399225.1 Rhipidura dahli | reverse complement strand
TTTTTTTTTTTTTTTGCTGTATCCAGGAACAATTTGATATTTGGATTGTACAGAGACTCTTCAGAACTGGGAAGGTGAAAGGTAAATGGTGCTGCAGTGTGTGATGGATTAATTGGCCAATGTTCCTGTTATTGTTTCTGGCAGCTCTACACCCACCTCACTTTTCTTGTCTCCCTGAAGTCAGAAGTGCTGCAGAAAATACCAACATCCCAAAACAGAGCTGCAGCTCCTGCCCCACAATTCATCTTACAATCAAAGCTGCCTTGCTGTCAGTACAGGAACTGGAGCAACAAATACAGACTGAAGGCAATTCCTCTCCCTCCCCCCAGCTCCCTCCAGAGCTCACCGAAATCCCCCTCCAATCCATATTGTGAACAGTAGACACCTTTGACCTATAAGCCCTTTTTTTCCAAGAAAAGTGTTTTCCTGGCTGCATATTCCAAGTCTCCTATTCACTTTTTCTAAATATTCATTACTTTTGAAAAATTGGCCCAAACCTGAAACATTTCCAACTGGAGCCTTTTACAGGGGGAGTGGGTCAGACTGGAGTTCCTTGATCCATTGTTCCTTAATTTCTGGGTCAGGTTCCAGAAAGACCCCTTCTTCCTCTTTTCCTTCAGATGGAAAACACTCAAAAATTGATTTTCTGCTGGGAAACCTGCACAAGATGGTTGGAATTTCAGGAGAAACACAACTCTCATGCTTTCCTAGATGGTGGAGCTCCCTCTTTTGGGGCCACAGCCTTGAAAGCATCAGGGTGAGTCAGAGTCAGCCTCTTTTTTAATTCCTTATCAACACAACTTCATATATTTATGAATTTCTCTTCCTGTTTTATCTTTAAGCTAATGAGAAACACATCACTGTGTCACAGGAGGAACTGGACATGCTTAAAGTGTCAGCAAGGACAGGTGGTGGATGGCAGACCCAGGGACACATCTGGCTCTTTGTCCTGATCTCTCACCAGGTTATCCTTGGCCAGGTTCAAGGGCTGCTCCAGACTGTGAGTGTTAAAGAGTGAAAATTTGGATACAAGTGATTGCAGAAGTGTTTAGGATTTCTCTGGGATGGTGGGTCCTCTCCAGACCCTTCCTCTTTCCTGCCTGTTGTTAATGCACTGCCAGCACGGCTCCAAGTCCTGGAGCCAGCACAGGGCTGGGTTTGGAGTGTTTATCCCTTAAAAACACCCTCTGAAGCCTTTCTCTGTAGCCTTGGACGTGACACTTAACCTTGCTGCCTCCGACTCCCCGTCAAGGAGGGGATAATAACACTTGCTTATCTACTCCAGAGCGGGCTTTGAGGATTAATTAATTAATATTTGTACAGTGCTTTGAACATAAGTGCTTGGTATTATCATTCTTACTTCTCTGCTCCAGGCTCATTTTCTCCTTTGGCCTGATGTGCCTTCCTGCTTTTCTGAAAGCTCCTCTCTCTCCCTGTCTCAGCTCTGCTGGGTCGTGCCCTTGCCCTGCCTCACCCTGCCTCACTTTGCACACTCCTCATGTGGCCCTTGGGTCCACAGAACACCTGCAGAAGGACAGGAGCCGACCCTTGCTCCCTCTCTACTCCTGTTCCCTCCAGGGCAAGCACAGCCTGGTTTCTGCAGGGAGCTTTTGTGGCTGAAGTGATGGAAATGGTAACTCGAATCCTCCTGCCTCTCCATCTATAGTGTTTCTTACTAAAGGAGCAGGAGGGTGAGATGGGCACTGGAGAGACAGTTGGCAAGGTGTGCACATTCCAGGGCCCCTTGTTATTCATTTGATCTTTTCTTAAAAAGGAACAAAGAGAAAGAAAGGAAGAAAAAAGGAAAAGGTGCTGGAAGAACAGGAGGGAAAGGAAAGTGTTTTCAGCACTTTTAAATGGGCTTTTTTTGGAAAAAATTCCCACCTACCTTCATCATGAACATAGACAATGCAGAAAAAAATTGCCATAAAGCCATTTAAACTGGTAATCTTTATACTCTTCATCCTACACCCCAATCCCACATGGATCTGTGTCCAGTTGTCCATTCCTCCTCTAGGAAATGGGTCTTGCCCCAAAAGCAAAAGCTGAGCTCTGCTGGCACCAGAGCAGCAGCTCTTCAGGCTGCCCCAATGATTGGATGGTTTTCTGCATCCCTTGTCCTTGGCTCTGGCCCTGTCTTGGACCAGTCTGCTCCACACTCATCCCACGTCTCCAATGTAGAAGTGGGGCTGTGGCCACTCTTGTCCCCAGGCTGGAATGACACCCATGGAACAGGCCCTGCTGCCCCCCAGGAGCCCCTTCAGTGCAGCAGTCCCCAACTTCTTTATTTACAACTTCACAGAGAGCAACACTGTCCTAAAATCTGAGTGAAAAAAGAAAATATTGAAGATATTTTTATATGGCAAGATATTCTCAATACTCGTTAAGACACAACTCAGAAACATCAGTGGGTGAATATTTCACCTCTTTTCCCTCTCTTCACTTGTCTATAATGGATTGGGCAGGAACTGCCTTTTCCTGCATCTGTTTCCAGAGCTCCAATTTCTTCTTTCTCCCTGCTACTGCAAGAGAAAAGCGTCTGTATTGTCTGAGTGTCTTTAATGTGCAATTCCACCAGCCTAATGGGCACCTGATGGTACAGATAGATTTGATTCCAGATTTGGATCTGCTGACATAAACCTTAATGCTTTTTATTGTGTGCCACTTTGGGAAATCCTGATTAACAGCAACAAAGAGATAATTATGCAAGATGAAGACAATGTAGTTGTTTTAAAAATAATGTATATCATACAATTAATGCTACTTTGTCCTATATCAAAGTCACACTACCTGCATTAATCATACACCCTCAGAGTTTCTAAACATTAATAGCGAGAAATAAAAAGAAGAACTCCTAATTCCGAGGAGAGACACAAGGACGGGGGGTTGGGATTCTTTGGAGAAGAAGAGAGAGATAAGGGATGCAGGTTTTCAGCCTAGTTATTGCAAAATGTAGAACATAGGACTATGTTTTCCAGAAAAAGGGGCTGAAGCTGGTCCAGAAACCCTAATTAATAATTAATTCAGTGTTGCCCTCCTGCAATAAAGGTGAAAGTTTGTAATTGAAGGTGGTAGTTGAAATAAGAAAGGGGGTTTTGCCTCTTTGTGGCAACAGAAGGCCTAAGAGCTTAAAAGCTGGTGGAGGAGGAATAGGAGTAGTTAGGTGGATGGATGGATGGATGGATGGATGGATGGATGGATGGATGGATGGATGGAGATGGATGGATGGATGGATGGGTGGGTGGATGGATGGACACACAGGTCAGATTTTAGCAATTCTTCAGATGAAGTAATTCTAAAAGAAACATTTTAAAATTCATTCAGCCCCCACAAGGAGTATTGTCCTTCTGAATTTCTTTTGGGTTTCCTGATTTTGAGCCTCACCAGGGGCAAAAGGGGAACAAGAACTTCACCTCAAATCCTGGTTTAATTATGGTGTCCCACATTTCTGGCTTTGAGGAGATGAAAGGGCCTGATTTTCTCTCCTCTACCTCACAGCATCATCTGCCACCACTGTTTGTGCCAAGTAATGCTCTTGGACAAAGTCCTGCATCTCCTTTTCTGGTCTGGATCCTCCTTCATTGTAAAGGTTGGAGGGAGCTGGTTGTACTGGGCTGGACAAGGCCCTTTTGCTCTCCTGCTCAGCCACCAGAAATTTGGTGCTCAAAGTGGGCCTTGGGCAACGTGTCCCTCATGGTCCTGGGCTCCAGCAGACCTGGGATGAGCAAGTTGCTGCCCAACAATCCCCAGTGCTCCCCTAGCACGATCTGTGTAGGTTCTGAACCTTGTGTATCAACATCCCAGACCAAACACTGAAAGCATCCCTGAAATTTTGGCCCATTTATGGCAGTAAAATGGTTCCTGTACAAAGATTAGAGCAGCAACATCACAGCAGTGACCTTTTCCTCTTTATTGACAAAATTAACCTAAACTTTGCTGTTGTACCCCAGGTTTGAGTGTAGCACACCATGTTTTCCAAAGGCTCTTTTATTCCCATCTTGTTTCCCCCAAACACTCTTCCAAATGCCAACAGTTTTGTGTCACGGGTGGCTTCGGAGCTGGCGGAATTCCGGGAAGGTTTGGGTGTGCTGGTTCCATTACCTTCTGCGGGATGGCTGGGGCGATGCCATATGTGTGTGTGCAATTAGACGTTTTGATTTCCAGAGGATTTAGTTACCATTTGCTGAAGCATTGAGTAATTACCACAGCAAAATTGCCCAATCTGTCACTACGTCAGCGAAGTGTGGTTCTGGACAGCTTTATGGGCACCTTCACCAGTGCAGAGCCTTCGCTGTGCCTCGTTTGGGGAAACTTCACTCCTTCCACAGGAGAAATTCCTCATAGCCGAGGAAATTCCAAATCTCAGTGCAAATACCTGTGATTATACACCTGCCCCATGGAGGATACCTTGCCTCAGAGGGAAAGTGCTGTTTCAGGGAATATATTTCATTAAACATGGTGGGGGTTTAAGGCTATGAAGGGCTATTCTGGGAAGCAGGTTTGGGGTCAGCCACTCGTCATTTCTGGTTTCCATAATTCCCTGAATTTAGCACTGGCACTTCTGCCACAGGTAGGGGGAAATTTCCAAGTGTTCCCCACCACATCTGATGGGAGCAGAAGGATTTCCAAGCTGAGAATGTGTTTAGACAGAATTGTTCCAACTCTTTTTTTCAGTCGCTCAGGGAAAGATTTCTATTCAGAAACAGAAAATTAAGGTTACTTTGAATAGAGAAAAGGCAGAGGCATCATTTACTCCCCTCCCTCCTTCTCCCCACCAAATTAAACACTCAGGAATCTTGAGAAAATTGGGTCACTAATATGGAAATTTTAAAGTATTGATAATACCAACATGACAAGTTGTCACTTTGCAGTATGTTCTTAAACACGCCTAAACCTTAATAACCAGGTTATTCTAGAATAATCAGGGTAACAGAATGGGAATGAATGGCAGTTCCTGTAATTATTCTAGAAAGAGGACCAAAGCAAACAGAAATTCTCTCTAATTTTATATATTCCCAATAGGTGCACATAGTACATCATTATCACTATAGAAACTACTTAGTAGTTTCTCCAAAAATCAGCTACGCTTCACGGTCTTGTGGGCCAATGTCTGAGCTGCACATGAGCCGAAACCCTCTAATTCAAACAGAGGTAAGCTCAGAGCAAGCTGCACTAGGCTGCAGCACACAAAACAAATTTCCTAAGCCAAACATATTAAATCCAATATATTTTTCATTGATTTAATAGCCTGAAACTTTGGATACCACCGACACTTGCTGGATATTAATGGGCATTAGCGCTGTGAAGGAAGAGGAGAGAGCTGGAAATGAGAGTCTGTAGGCGTTGGGGAAGGAAGGTGCTACAGAGGGCTTTGCTCTGTGTGAGTTTGATGTTGCAGGAGGAAATCTGTAATTAAATAAGGTGAGCTACAAAATTCTTTGGTGGCTTTGGCCCCATTTTCGGCTAAAAGTGTTATTGCTGTCCCAATGCTTTGCAGGATAGTCAGGTGACCGGTATTGGAAAACAAAAAAATGGCA
>VXAC01003225.1:6495-8995 GCA_013399225.1 Rhipidura dahli | reverse complement strand
GTAATCTTTTTTTTCCCCCCTTTTTTAGTGCAATAATGTTATGTTCAACTCTTTGGAGCACGTGGAAAATAGTCCTTTGGTTCGAATTCCCAATGAAATCTAAAAATGGACTGAGAGCTATGGTATCATTCCAAGCCAGGGAGACTGGAGGGAGGAGGGAGGGAAGGGATGGATTTATCCCACTACCAGGAAAGCCCTTTTTTATTTTACTTTCATGTGAATTTAACAACAGGTAAAAAAAAAAAAAAAAGCCTTAAATTGTCATAGCTGGTGAATGAGCTTCAGTATTGATTCACCCCTTGGAAATGCCTGGGAGCATTGCAGATCCCAGGGAGCACAGCAGGAGGGATGATTGCACAGAGCAAACCCTCCTGTCCTGCAGCTGAGTGGGAGAGGAGCACAAGGAGGAAGGTGGGGGTTTTGCCAGCCTCTCCTGGGCTCAGCGTTGAATGAAAACTGAATTTAATACTGAAAATTGAATTTAATTGTGAAACGAAAATAATCCCGCCAAGTTTTCCGAAGGCAGAGGTGCAAAGGCCGTGTGCTGAACACAAGCAGCTGGGCCTGGTTTGTTTTTAAAAAATGCCACGTTCCTGTTCCTACACATAGTGAAGGACCCAGAGGTTTCCAGGGCAGAGCTTGGCTGCCCCATTTTCCACGAGCCCCCTCCACGGCCACAAATTCATCCTGTGAAAGGGAAGCTCCGGTGATGCCACCAGCACTTCTCCAGCACCTTCCTCAGAGGAGAGAGGAGCAGGGAATGCCAGGACAGGGCTGTGCTCCAGCCATGGGAGCCCCCTGGGGTGCTGGTTTTGGACAGTGCAGAGCTGCTCACATGAGGTGAGCCCTGGCCAGCGCTGCCTTCTCTTGGGAGAAGGTAAACACAAAGCAAAATCCCTTTCTGAGCCAAGGAGCAGCTCGGGTGTGGGTGGGAATACTTCATTCTAGCTCCTCAAAGAAACCTGACTGACCCTCCAGGAAATCAGTGTAACTGGGATGGTTTGGGAAGAGCAGATGGATGGTGGGGCTTGGCCAAGTGCTGGCACAGAGCAAGGCTGAGGGCACTTGTTGCCAGTATTCCAAAAGAAAAGAGTGGTGGATTGGAATCCAAAGCCACTCCATTTCCTCCTCCTCTTCTTTAATTATTAAAGACAAATAAGAACCCGCTCGCACATAAAGAACAAAAAAAGAAAACAAGGTACTTAAGAACTGGCAGGCAGGCTCGGCAATAAGTCATGGCACCAGCCCCTGGAATGTCCCTGCTCGTATAAATAGGATCATTCATGGGAATCTCCTGGATAAATCCCTTACATTCAACGAAGAGGAAGAGTATTGTCTGCCGTGACACAAGAAAAATGACATTTAAAAATATAATTAAACAGAACAGCCACGGTACAGAGAGTTTATCTCAGAGTGCTTGTGCCAGAGCCTTCAGCCATCCCGACGGACAACCTGGAGATGGGAATATCCACAGCTTGTGGATTTCATGGGATTTCATTCCTTTTTGTGTTTTGGGGTTTTTTTGAGTTTAATCTCCAGCCACCAACGTAAGTCCTGAAGAAAATCAAACCAGCAGCCAGGGCATTGTTCAGCTCCTCAGCTCAGCAGGTTGATGGGCAAAATGACAGGGATCTCCATGACTTTGCTTCATCTTGTAAATAATTACAGTGCTCCCCAAAACTGCTCCCCACACCTGTGTGAGGCTCGTTGGCCGTGCCCAGGGTTGTCCCATGTGTGTCACACACCATGACAAAGCTCTGGGCCATCACCAGGACTTTATTATTTATATTAATATATAAAAATAACTCCTTGGCCCAGCCACTGAGTAAGGAACCCACCAAACCAAACACCCAGCACGGCAAAATTAAAAAAAAAAAAGGAAAATCAGTGAATTTAGGGAAAGGTGGGGACCGTAGGAAGCGTGTCCATGGCAGAGGTCCCTGTGGTCCCATATCCCATGGCAGGGGTTGGTGATTGCTATCAGACCATGAGGATGTGTCAGAAAAGAAAAACAATATCAGAAATAAAATCCTTAAAAAGGAATGAGGAAAAAAAATCTTAAAGAAAAAGAAATATTAAGGGGAAAAAAAGTCTCAGGAAAAAATATCTTGAGAAAAAAAAACCTCTTTTCAAAGCTGCTCACCATGTACAGCTGCTGAAACATCTGTGCTGTACATGATGAGACAAGCTGGGATCGTGGCAGTTGGGGAGGGGGAGCAAGAAGGGAGGGGAAGGCACAGGATGAGGACAGTCCCCAAACGAGGGGACAGGGTCAGGCAGGAGCCTCCAGGCTGCAGCCAAGGAGGTGCCCCCACATTTTGGGTACCTCAGCAAAACTCCCAGATGTGTTTGGGGTTGCCCCTGAGTGGGAGGCACATCCCTTCCCTCCCCTTATCCAGCTCAGGGTGATCAAATCAATCAAAGGTTTGGAGGGTGGCACCTTTGCCCAGGAAATTTGCCATTTTTTAAAGTATTTTTTTTTGCCATATCAAAAAAAAAA
>VXAC01003224.1:0-33999 GCA_013399225.1 Rhipidura dahli | reverse complement strand
TTCTGCATTTTTGTTTGAAACATGAATTGCTTTGTCATTCTCATAAGAAAAGCAAAGAAAATAATGAATTGATACTGAGCATTAGATATTTCCCCATGGAGTCTTTCTGAAATACTTAAATAAAAGACCACCAAGGTCTGTTCCTTTAATATTCCAAGCTGAGACTGCTCCAGCTGCAGGCATTTTGCTGATGGAATATCTAAGGGGTCCATAGAGGATTAGGGTGTAAACAGAGAGAGGATAACCTAGAAACACTCATTCCAAGATTGCCAAGAGTTCTGAGTGCTGAGAGGGAGCTGTGAGTTTGGTGCTCAGGGGCACTGTTGGGATTGTCAATAACACTCGAATTACCTTGGATTTACCCTCATTAGACAGTTCATGTTTGGAGCAGGTGAGCTAAAGCTGCAGCTGTGTCTTTGAAAAAGAATTAAAAAACAGAAGGAAGGGAAGCAAAGCAAATGAGGCACCCCAAGGGACGGGTTTGCAGTGCTGCTGAGCCTAATTGACAAACATGTTGTGCTGGTGTAAAGTCCTCAAAGATTTCATAGAGCATCAGCTTCCCAGGTCAGCTCAATTTGGTTTGTGTCAGTGCTGGGGAACGTGGTAAAACAACCTGGGACTTGATTCCAGCCAGCTCACCCTAAAAATCATCCATCAGCCCAGGCTTTTATTCACAGAGGGGCACAGGTTGGATCAGATTAACTGCAGGGCCAGGTTTAAATCACAAAGAGAACAATTTAATGGAGACAGATTTAAAATGTGGAGCTTTGTCATTATGGGAAAAGCAAGGAAGGAGCAGTGAGAGCTGCTGTGATTTCAGCTTCTTCAGTAACTCTTGTTTACAAGTGAGAAGAAGTAAAAGAGTCCAGCCTAAGGTAATAATGGTTGGCATTTTTTTTATTGTTTGATGTTCAAATGTTTGTATTAGGTTGTGATGTACCTGTTGTGAGGAACTGAAAATAAACAGAAAGAAGATAGTTTGGTCTGTTGTACCATCTGCCATCAATTCCATACAATATTTTTATTGTATTAACCACTATTTAAATTTCTTTGGAGAAGTAGAATTAAGATGTGTGATTCTTGAGACTGTCCTATACAGAGCCAGGATTTGGGCTTCCATGGTCCTTGTGTGTTCCTTCCAGCTCAGGATATTCTATGAATTCACAATTTTATGATGGCAACTTTTAATGAAAGCAATATCATTATATTGCTGCAAAGATAAGAAATTAACATTTTTAAGCTATAGGAATATCTTAAAGGTTTCTGCATAACTAGTAAGCAAATAACTAATTTATAGAATCTCAGAGTACCTAAGGTTCTGCAAAAGATTTCAGATTGGCCTTTAGGTTTAAATGAAAGGCTTTGTGGTGTATTAAAAATATATGTATATTGCAGACAGCTGGTCTATTTTTTATTTTGGAGGGAAAAAAAAAGATGCTCTATAGAAATCCCAGTGAGTTGCATTACTCTGAAATCATAAGTTCTACATTGTTTTTTTTAAAAAAAGAGTGTGTTTCTAAGTTTAAATATTTGATGCATTTTGTTTAAGTGACTTTCTGGAGAAGAATCCCTGTGAGGGGTCACTCATTGCTGAGCTGCTGATTTCATACAGAGTAACCCCTCTGAAGAGATGAGGTTGAGAAATGACTTCCCTGGTTTTCCTGCTCAGAGGGCATTGTTTAGGAAGCATATCTGAGTGCACAGGTGGATGTGTGATGTCAGTAGGATTTGGGGAGGTATTGAGTAACTGAAATTATGGAATACACAAGGACTGAGAGGCCTTGGTTCTCCTGGAATGGCCTCTCCAGCTTCCACTTCCAGGCGGCACAGGGATAACACAGGTGCTCCCCAAGTTTCACCTGCAAATGGGTAGAAACAGATGGAGCTCTTTCTTGAAGGGAAGTTCTTGCAAAGCTTTCAGGGCTCGACAAGCAAGCCAAAAATCCTTTTCCATCAGATGATGATCTTACCAGCTCCAGCATTGCCAGTGGGGCCAGGGTGGGGATTGACCCACTCTGCTCTGGGCTGGGTTGGCCTCATCTTGAATATTGTGTGTGGTTTTGGGTACCAAGATATAAGGAAGACCTAAAGGTGTTAGAGTGGGTCCAAAGTGGGGTTTTAGATATGGTGAAGGGCCTGGAGGGGAAGCCACATGAGGAGCAGCTGAGGGCACTTGGTCTGTTCAGCTGGAGGAGGCTGAGGTCAGAGCTCACAGCAGTTCTGCAGCTTCCTCACCTGGGGAAGGGGAGGGGCAGGCCCTGAGCTCTGCTCTGTGTGACCAGGGACAGGACCCAGGGAATGGCTGGAGCTGTGTCAGGGGAGGGTTAGGCTGGATATCAAGGAAAGGTTCTTCCCCCAGAGGCACTGCCCAGGCTCCCCAGGGAATGGTCACAGCCCCAAGGCTGCCAGAGCTCCAGGAGTGCTTGGACAATGCTCTCAGGAATGCACAGGTGGGACTGTTGGGGTGTCTGTGCAGGGCCAGCAGTTGGAGTAGATGATCTTTGTGGGTCCTTTCCAGCTCAGGATATTCTATGATATATTTGCCTATCAAATTTTGGGGTTTTTTTGCCTATGACTTTTCATCTGTGCACCCCACTCGATTTAAATCAGCTTATCTGGCTCATGTCCAATTCCTGCTTTTCATGTGATTTCTCTTCACTTTGTGAATCCAGGAATAATCACATTTCCTGTTCTTGGAATAGTCCTGAGAACAGATTGATGCATTAGAAAAACCAGTTGGAGCACTGATTTCTGGGCTGTCACTTCTTTGCCCAGTCTGTTTTCTAGAAACGATGATGTCTCTGGGGTCCTTTTGGCTTTGTACAGTCAGAGAGCTGTTTGGAAAATACCCATGTACCCAAATTCTATCTGAATTCAGTCAAGGACACTTATTCAGATATTAGGCATTATCCCAAAAGGTTGTGGCAATTACATCCTTAGCAACACAGTGCCTTAATTCCTTCCTAAGTAAAATTGCATTCATGATCCTTACCCAGCTTTTGAGCACATTTAAAACAAAAAGCGTTGCGTATTTTTTCTTGTTTGCTAGGAGAAAGAACAGATTTTAACTGTGATAGGAATTGTTAATAAACTTTAAAGAGCCAATTTACTTGAAACTAATTTAAATGTTAGAATCTTGACTTTATCCTATCCCAAGCTGTTGCACTCTTCTGTGGAAGAAACATTCTAAGGGAGCTAGAACCTGTGACTGGCTTTTCTATTTCTATCTCTTTCAGACTTGGGCTGATTGGTTCATCTGGTGAGTTCTTTGCCCAAGTGAATGTATGCAAAACCTTAAATCACCCATTCCTTTTGCACTGATTTTGCAAAAGGCAAAACCCATAGTTCCTATGCTTTATTAGAGCAAACAGAGCAGGAGTGGTTTAAGAGGTTTTCTGCCAACACCACTCACATTGCTTTAGGGAATTTGGTATTTATCTTCCCTGGTTCAGCCTGCAGCAGCAGCTTTGGGTGTTCTCTGTGGCACTGCTCAAGCCTGGATGGATGCCACAGCACAGCACTGAGACAGGGCTCAGTTCATTGTTGCTCTGTGTCTTTTGCTCTTGCTCAGATCAGGAAGAGTGAAGTGCAGGAGTAGCAGAGTAAATGCTATAAAGAGTAGAATTTATCTAATCTAATTCTAGGGATGTAAAAGTTTGGGATATCGAGTCTGTGTTACTGGAACAGGCTCCTTCTCAAGACAAGCCAGTAAAAAGACAGGGCCACTTCACAGGGAAATTTGTTTACCTTGCATGTTTAGCTAAGATAAAATGAATCCTCTTCCCACTCCAGGATGCAGGGGGTTTTCTTCACAGTTTTAATTTCCTTTACCACTAATACTATTCTACTTCACAGACATGTTGCCAAACTTACAGAAATTGTTAAAGATATCTGTATGATGATCACAGGCAGTGATCAGATCCATAAGGAATTTATGTACTATTGCACTTAGCTCCTTCAATTAAAGTCTTTCAGAAGTAGGTAATTAAAAAAAATAAAAGTGTTACAAAGGTCATAAATCTTTCCTTCAAACTTAAAAAAACTGCTTTGAAATTTATAGCTGAAACATTTTATATACTGCTTTTTACTTCAGTGTATCATGACTGAAACTTAGTAAGAATCCTGGCAAGTTTCTCTTGCTTTGAGAGTATTGTTGAGTATTGTTCTCCATTGAGAAATGGAGGAGAAAACTTTATTCAGTGTCTTGTGTCATCAAAAATTAGTTGGGCCTCTTCAGATATGACAAAAGAATGATCCTAAAGGTTGTTTTTATTCCTGCATGAATTATCGCAGTTGAATATATTTACAAGAATGTCATAAAATGAGGAGGAGAGAAAGCATTGCAAAGAAGGGAAATAAAGAAAATAAAGTAGATGATGTTCTTATTAATGGAGGATGGCTGAAACATGGGCATATCTGTATTTCACTCCCTTCTTTAGAGGCTGTACTGGGAATGCTAGTGGAGAGAGACTAGTGACAAGGGCCTGGAGTGACAGGACAAGAGGGAATGGCCTCACACTGGGGATTAGGATGGGATTTTAGGAAGAAATTCTTTGCTGTGAGGGTGCTGAGGCCCTGGCACAGGTTGCCCAGAGCAGCTGTGGCTGCCCCATCCCTGGCAGTGTCCAAGGCCAGGCTGGATGGGGCTCTGAGCAAGCTGAGATAGTGGAAGGTGTCCCTGCCCATGGCAGGGGTTTGCAATAAGATGCTTTTTCTTGTCCCTTCCAACCCAAACCATTCTAGAACTCCATGATTTGCATGTTTCCCGTGCTGGCACCACAGCCTGAGTGGTTATTTGGTGAGAAAATGAGAAGTTTCTCTTGCGTGTGAGTTTTATAATTTGTTGCCCAGACGGTTGCCAAGCTTGGATGAATGGAAAAGTGGAAGTGATGGAAGTGGGAGCAGTGTGCCTTTTAGGATGGTGCAGCCCAGCAACTACACCAGGAAAGGCTTTGTGGAGACCACCATGGGTGCAAAGGAATAATTGTTTGTCCTTTGACCATTCCAGCAGCATCTGTAAAAGCAGCAGCCTTCCGTGGGTGAGCCTGTATTTCCTCCTTGAAAACCCTGGTTTCTGAGTGAAAAATTTCTTGGTTGTTGACAGATTTTAGACCAGCAGAGAACATGCCATTCTTTGGCTGTATGAAGCAGGAGACCACACTATTATTGCTTTAGATATTCCCCTAAGACAGCTGGGGACTAGGGATGCCTCCATCAGTGCCCCATCACGCATGCACAGCATCCAAAGGAAGAAGAGGAAAGACTGGAGGGCAGCTAAGCTTTGTCTCATTATCCACACCAAAATGAGAGCCTCATTATCCCACAGGGCAGAGCAGCTCTGCACTGACACCCTCAAGAACCATAGACCAAGGTGCCACAGTTTGGTCCTTGTTAACTGACATATAATGCCCAATGAGAAACCAACCCTTGAGGAATTAATTTATTTTCATTTTCCAGTCTGTCAGTCTTAGTGAAGAGATTTTGCTCACTGTATAGCAAGGTCGCTGTGACAAATTCTGACAAAATCCAAGTTCAAGTGTTTTTTGGTTTCGCAAGCACATGAGCTCAGTGAGAAAGAACAGACTGAGATGACAAGGAGAACAGCCAATCCTGTTATATTTGTCTTTCTTATTACTGACTTGCCATGATAAATATGGAAAATTATATTTGGCTAGAAGGAGGCTGAGAAAGGGAACAGATGGCCACCAAAAGAATACTAGAGCAGCTAATAGTCACTGGCATATTTCCGGGAGAAAAATTTAAATCTGAAGCCAAGCAGAAGCATTATCCATTTTTTTCTGCTCAGGGCACTGTGCATGGAACTGCTCCTGCTATGCTCTGACTAGATGAAGGTGGGCTTCCTGAAATGCCTTCGCCGAATGGAATAAACAGCTCCTATCCTGCACTTAACAGCTCCAGCAGTAATGCTGACAGAAATAGTTGACAAGGTGGGGAAAATGTTTGTGTTCCTACTGTATTTTGAGTGAGTGAGAGTGTATTTGCTATGGCTTTTTAATGTATTGCATGATTTAGCACCTGTGCTGTATTCTCTCCGTGTATTCCACAGGCTTCATTCAGTTTGGAGAACAGAGGGAAGAGAATGCCTATTTGAATGAGGAGACAATGGGGTCTTTATTTTATGTAGGTGTGTTTTAAAATGTGTAGTTTTAAAATGTCCAAAATTTTAATACAGTTCTGATTTCTATAGTTAATGTGGCACTGAAAAAATAATATTTTGAGAATTATAGAAGTGTGTGACAATGTCTGATTTACAGAATGCTGTAAACGTAAAACTTTGTGACTGCAGGCTAGGTGGTGGATGAGGACCTTGGTCTGTTTGTTTGGTGGTAACTGGAATGAGCAAGGTGATCCAGGATTTGAAGGGCTGAAATAGCAGGAGATGATAATCTGGGCTGGAGCTGTAGGACAAGGCTGAGTGCCTCAGGAGCAGGGAAACCAGGAATGAAATGCAGTGGAATAGCAACAGTTGCTGCATCTGCCAGAACGAACCCAACCACAGCCGCTCCCCTGCAGAGTCCATAGGGCAAGTCCAGGGTTTTGGTAGAGCAGCTCTGCAGGGTCACCTGGATCAAGACCATCAAATAAAGCCACTGTGTGGACTGTCCAATAAATCCACCTGCTCCCCATTCAGCCGCCAGCAGGACTGGTGTAGGAACATCAGTTTTTCTACAGATAAAAGTTTGTTGTTTCTCCATTTGGGGGAATGTTATGAAGGTCGGTCACTTACTGATTTTATGGAATAAATTGCCTAGAGAGCAATAAATCTTTAATAAGTAGGTTTTGAGAAAGGGGGACAAAGAGGATCACAGATTTCCATGGTTAAAAAAAGGCATGGACTGGTTTTGCTTTTTCACTGTAAAAGGAGAAATGTCCACCTCAAAATCTTGTTAATCTTTCCTCACTGAATGGAAATGAAATGGATTACAAATTCTGGCAGCACATCTTGGAACCCACTCACCTGCTTCCTTAGATCTTGCTCAGTTTTAAAGACATTTTGGGAATTTTTCATGGTCTGTTAGTAAATCTACTTAAAAAAATAGTAACATAGACATAACTGCCCAGCTTTTTAAAAGTATTGCTAAGAAATAAAATGCCATTTCAGAGTGAAGATTCTGCAGTCTGCACAGGTATGTGAAGTCATTGTTTCCTTGGTTTTCAGTGATAGCTTTTTCTCTGTGAAATCCTGGCTTTGTATTGACTTGTAGCTAGAAAAGCATGAAGCAGTTAAAAAACTACCTTTAAATGAAATGTAATATTTTCATCAGCTCCAGTAACTGAAAATTATAGCTAGCTGGGAATGAAGTATGGAGGAAGTGTGAGGAAAAAAGTATAACATGCACTAAAATTAATAGTCTTACTAAGAGCTGGGCTGATATAATTAGTAGAGTTCTAAATGTGTATTCCAGATTCACCTTCATCACAAATGTGATTCCCCCTTGAAGTGCAAGATACTTAAATTGCATGAGAAGTGTTTGTCTGTAAAAATACTGTGGCACTGAGTTTTCCATGGAATCATCATCTAAAGGAATTCACACAAAGATATTTAGTGCTCTGGGCACCAAGCTGTGTCATGCTCTAGGAAGCTCATGTTTGGGATGCAGTAGTCCAGTGTCCCTCTTCTGTGGCATTTGCTGTTTTGACACTGGTAATATTTTGGATTTACAGCATATCATCCCTTATCCCTGGCTGGGTGATCTCCAGTTCCAAAGATGGGAATTTCTGTGTCCAGCAAAGAGAGGTTTTAATACTTATCCCTTTCCTGCCATTCTCCTGTGCTTCACAGACACCCATGGCCTTTCCTCACAAACCAGGGTTGTTCTCAGTTTGTTCTGAATCTGAAGTTTGCCCTTGCAAAAGGGTTTGTGCATTTGTGCTCAGATGAACAGGAAGAGCACACACAGAGCCCAGTTATCTCAAGGGCAGTTTCCAGCTGGTCTGCCCAGCTTGAGGGGTGTCTTCATGGCTGATGGTGAGACAGCTGAACCTGTCAAAGGGCAGCATTTCCTTCCTGTGGTCAGGTAGATTTATACACAGAGTTTTGTCTCCATATTTAGTTTGGAAAAGTCTCTTAGAGTCTCCAATCTAAGTATATATGCAAGGATGGATATGCCACAGCCTCTGGAGCCAGTCCAGAGCATGGAGAGACACCAAGGGGAGCAGAGGGATGCAGCAGCTCTGCTGGGAGGAAAGGCTGAGGGAACTGGGATTGTTCAGCCTGGAGAAGAGAAGGCTTTGGGGTGACCTCAGTGTGGCCTTGCAGTGCCTGAAGGGAGCCCACAGGAAAGATGGAGAGAGACTCTTGCCAAGGGCCTGGAGTGACAGGACAAGGGGCAATGGCTTCACACTGACAGAGAGCAGGGTTAGATTGGATATGAGGAAGGAATTGTTCCCTTTGAGGGTGGGGAGGCCCTGGCACAGGTTGCCCAGAGATGCTGTGGATGCCTGGAGCCTGGGGCTCTGAGCAACCAGGTCGGNTGTATATATATATATATATGCATATATTTATCTATATAGGGCTATCTGCAATATATTGGCACAGGTGCAGCATCTAATCTGAGTTGTGCCTACTTCTTCCAGGCTTAGACAGACTCTTTCAGGAGCTCTTTTGTCCAAACCCAGTGGGGCTCACTCCAGCCTACAGAACAGAGCTCCAATCTGCTTTAGCCATGGAGTTTTCAAGGTCTAAATTATTCTAAAGATTTCTTCATTTCATTGCAGTTTGTTATTGGGCAGAAATGTACAATGCTACTTAGCATGTTTATTAAAAAACTGCTGAAAGCACCAGCAAACTCTTTAAAACGGTGAGCTGCTTAGCACTTTCCCCATGGGTTTGGTTGGTTTTTTTTTTGTTTTGTTTTGTTTTGTTGGTTTTTTTAAAATTTATTTATTTATTTTGGGCTAATACTATCTGCCCATTGGAGCCATTGGGGACTTTTCTATATCTCAGTAAATTTAAACCCTGATTTTGTTTTTTATAAAATCTGTACCACAAGCTGAATTAGTTTAATGCTGCTTTTAGCAATAGATGGGCTCATGATCTACCTCATGAGGCAGTTTAAAGTTGTCCTTTCAAGCAGACTCACTACCAGCTTCCAAGTGTATATTTAGGGATGGCAGAGGGTTCCCTTCCCCTTGTCTGAACACAGGGGCACACCAAGCTCCTGAGAGGCACAATAACAAAATAAACTGTCTCTGCCCCAGCCCACAAAACAGCTGCTCAACTGAGAGAGGCATTGCCAAAGTGTAACATGTTTTCAGCAGCTTTTGTGGCCCTCTCTCCCACCCTGCGTTGGCACAGGCATTGCCACAAAGGAGGGAAACACAGAAACCATACAGAGATTCCATAATTTTTTTCCTGCAGAATAATTTTTATTAAAGCATCGCTTCATGTTTGCAGTCTTCCCATGTGGATGCTTTTTCTCAGTCCCAGCTGGCTGTTCAAGAGAGGGATCTTTTGGGCTCTAACAGAGTCTTCCATCAGGTATGTGACTCTTCAGCTGACTTCAAAAATACCTGAATGCTTTTTTTTAAAGTGATCTCTTGTAATAAATGGTTATGGGCAGAGGCAAGTCCTCTGTTCCCTGTTCTCTTCCATTTCCTGTGTGGCTGTATGACTGTCCCAAATGCCTGCAAGTGTTCAGTAGCGTTTGAGGTATTTCTTCTGCCAAATCACTTTTGTTTCTTGAAGCTTTTGGGAAAAGTCCACTGGAATCCCAGTTCTAAGGTTTTAAAGGGTTTTCCACAGTATTGGAATAAAAAAATGTACTCCTTGAAGTTGATTGGCTTGAGAGCATTGTTCCTTTGCTTTTTGAGAAAATATCAAACCTCACCTTTGTTGCCAGAAGCTTGACAAAGATGTCTCTATGCTTCCCTGAGGAGAAGAATTTCACAGGTTTATCAGGGTTGTAGCTTTAGCTCTCTGGACCTTATTCTGCGTTCCAGATCAATTTCAGATCTATTTCAAATATCTTTTTTTTTATTATTTACCAAAGATATAGTCTACCTGAAAGATTTTCCTTGCTGCTAAGAGTGTGACTTCTCTGACTTGAAGTATTCAAGACATTGATAAAAGACATACAAGACATTTATAGAACTGCACCCTTAAATGACTGACTGTAATTAACAAATGGCATAGAAATGTTTTGCAAATAATAAATGGGAGAAGTTAGGAGGGACTAGTAATCCTGGATTATTTAAATGAGCATAAGCATTTATTTTTAAGCAAAGTTTGCTGAGAGCTTGCCTTTTCCTCACTAATAAGGAATACAATAAAGGGGCCCAGTCAAATTGAGCTCCATAGGAAATGAGGGGGAAAACATATGGAGAAACCAGTGCAGGAAAGACTTCCCACTGTGTCCATCTCTGGTGTTTGATAGCAATCCAGTCCCAGTTTCTCTTTTGCCACTGGGAACAGTTAATGATATTTTCTGCTGTTGACATTTCATGCCTACTTATGTGGGCTTTATTTTCCTCACTGGCAGGAGTCCTGCTGCCTGGAATGGCTGCTGGCCTTCCAAACCCAAGCACCCTTTGCAGCTGAAGCAGCTCTGATGCTGGATGGAAGTGTTCTTGTGAGGAATCTCATTCCCTAAAATGTGCTGGATTGCCCGGACAATCTCCTGCTGCCCATTGGTACAGCTGGAGCTGCCTTAGCATTTCCCCTTTGCCTTTAGGTGTCAGAAGTGAACCACACACATTTTCCAAGGATTTAAATCCCTCTGGTGTTCACAGATGTGGCACAGAACTGCTTGCTGGGTTGTTATGTGACATTTCCTTATGCCTTCTATTTAGAGAGTCAGTCGTGGTGTCCTTTCCCTCCCACATCTGGAAGGTCAAGTGAAGCATGGTCTGACTGCAGATGCTGCAAACCCTGCCCCCTTTGAGAGCAGCCTGCCTCAAATAGCAAATAAGAGCTTGCAGAGTGTCCTCCCCTCTCTTCAGGTGAGTTATAAAGCTTCTGGACATCTCATTTGCCTGGTGAACCAGCCTCTCTCTAAGTACCACTGAGAGCGTGTCAGTGCCAAAGTATCACACGTGTTTAAGTGTGGGGGAAGAGAGAAAACAGAACTAGAGACAAGTATGGGAAGATGCTTCATTTTGAAAAGAACTGATTTTTACTTGCACACATCCTTAACTCAAACCCCACAAGCACCAAGATGCTTGTATTGAGGTAGTATTAGTAAGGACTTCTTGCAAGGACATGGTGGACCAAGCTTGTCTTCTGGTTAGTCCATATCCCATCACCTGGGTTCTCCTTGTCTTGGTAACTATGTGCTGGTTTTTGAATATGGCTTTGGTACCCCTCTGACACTGAGAGACATTGAGGTATTTTTGTCTCCATCCTGCCCCACTTCTGTGAGGACTTTCTCAAAGGATGAGAGACAGTAAATAAATTAAGGAATCATTTAGGTTGGAAGGGACCTCTGAAGGCCATCTGGCCCAGCCTCTCACTACAAGCAGAGCAAACTTGGAGCAGGCTGCTCACATTATGATGCATTTATCCAGTTCATCTCCCACTCATTGGGCTCCAGCTATACAGTGGGAGACATTATCACAGGCCCTGCTCAAAGGCAAAGCCTATGACACCCATTGCTTTTTTCTCACTGGCCAAGCCAATCCCTTCACCAGAGAAGACAACCAAGTTGTTCAGACACCATTTATTGGCATATCCATACTGGTTATTCCAAATCAACTTCCTGTCTTTCACTTGGTTTGGGATGGTTTCCAAGAGGAATTGTTCCACAGCCCTCCAAGGCTGACCAGCAATGATATAGATAACATTTATAGAGAGTGCCTATACTGAATGAATCTGGAAGATGAACTTCCTTCTCTCATTTATAGAGATTTATCTTTCCATGGTCCAACAGCCTTTAGTGCTTTTGGCAGAATTTGCTGTCTGAATAAGCAAGGTGTTCTAATGCCCAAGCTCACTTGTTCTGTCTCAGCACAAAATTGACATAGAGATTACTCAACTAATCCAAAATAAATATATTGCAGCTTTGTCTTGGTGAATATAGCAGTTTTTAATTTTTTTTTTTCTGCTTGGCAGGAAAATGGAACTCCAGGCAATTTCCCCCAATTTAACCTCCCAGACAATCTTCCTGAGAGTGATACCAGAGTCCAGACAAAACCATCCGAACTGGAGAACACCAGCATTGGGGTCAAACTGCCTATGACAGCTTCAGGTAGAATATCCCTGGATAAACTAAAAGGACTGAAATGACAGGCTGCCTGCACAGATGAGGAGTGTGTACAGTCAGCATACTCAGGGACCAGAGGTGCCGTGCTAAATGGCTGCTGAAATATTAATAATTTAGACCACAGCAATATGGATGGGACTCAGTGATTTCTAGTTATCCAGCTTGGGGAGGTACTCAATAGGAGAATGATTTGACTAACACAAATACAGAAGAGAAACATGCAGTATAAAAAAGAATGTACATTTGTCTAGGACTTAGGTGGGGTAGGTGACAGCAATATTCTATTACAGGGATAAAACTCTTTCCCACTTGCTTGTGGCTGTGTCCCATTTTATTGATGTGGGCTAAATCACATTTTGGGAGTTCTCAGATCTAGAAAGTTTTTGACAGAGTTAATCTATTTCTAGAAGGAGTTTAGGAAAAAAAAAGTAGTGGCCTTTTGCTTTGAAATGATTTAGCATCCCTGCATTGCTGGATGAAGATCTGCCACTGCTTAACAAAACACCCACACATGCATGCAACACATTGATTTATAATGCTCCTGTCTGAATACATATCCACATTTAAATGATGGGAGTGGAGGTGTTAGGGCAGCTGAAATTCTATGCAGGAAGAATCAGAACTGGGAGAAAAGCAGATTTGAGCTCCATTTAATCCCTAACCTCAGGCATCTGAGTTTGATGGTTTTTATCAGAAAAACAAGTACTTGAAAGCTTTGGTTAACTAGAGATTACTGCCGTTTTATAAATACTGCAATCAAACCAATAAAAATGTAACTTTTTATGTAAGTTATGGAGCTTGAGGGAGCAGATAGACAACAGATGGGATTTTCAAAATCATCTAGATACATAACTTCCCTCACAATTAAAACAATTTTATTTAAGCTCTCTTAAAAGTCTTGCTGACAGATGTTGAATGCTTTATTGAACTTAATACTGCAAGCCAAAAAAACCAGAAATTTATACAAAAGTGTAGAAGCAGAGAAATCTTAGTTGGAAAGGACCTCTAGCAGCTTTTCTCAGCATCCTGCTCAAAGTGGTGTGCTCTACTGTGAAATGTTCCATTGTAAAAGCACTTTGCCCTCAGGTTTCTGACATTTTATTGATTTTTGGTTTTACGTTCTTGTTTTCTGATTTAGAAGCCTTGAAAAATTTTAGAAACCAGTTAACAGTCTATGAGCAAAAAGAAATTTTCAATTATACAGAGCTCTGGTTTCTTGGCCTGGAAGCTAAAAAGATTGAAGGTTTGCCTGAAACCCAGAATAATAATTGTTATGATGATGAGCATGGTTCCTACTTAAAGGTAAGTGGAAAAATTATGGTATTCATTTTGAGCTCAATAAGTTTGTAGTGATTTTTATGCCAGCTCTTGAGTGTTGTCTGTGAGATAAATGTTGTTTCTAGAAGATAAAAATTCACATAGTGAAAACATGCCTTTAAAGCTGAGGGGAGAATCCACTTTGCATGTCACGCAGGGTTGGTGCAAGGTAGGTGGGCTACTGAAGCATCACTTGGGATTTTCCTTGTCACCCTTATTTAATGTAGACTTCACCTGCAGCTAACCCACCATCTGTCAAGGACAGCAGACTCAAAACACACCTGAGCTACTGAGAAGCCTGGTCTTTGTTGTGCTCTTTGCATCTGAACTCTGTGTGTTCTTTTGAAGGTTTTACATGACCATATTGCCTACCGCTACGAAGTCCTGGAGGTCATTGGGAAAGGGTCATTTGGGCAGGTGGCCAAATGCCTGGATCACAAAACCAATGAGTTAGTGGCATTGAAAATCATAAGGAATAAGAAAAGGTGAGATACCTGCTGACTTTAAACCAGTCCAGTCATCCCTGTTATGTAGAGGCAAACTGTGACAATGTGAACAAAATCAAACCTCCTGTACATTCATTAAACACAGTGAGGGCAGAATGAGGAAAGAGGATGTCAGGAATTGGACTGGACCAAGAGGAAGACACAGGTTAGGAAAGCAAGTACAGTTTCTCTAGGCTCACAAGGAGGTCTCTCTATCTGTTTCACGGTGAATACACAACTCAAGTAACCAGCCCAGCAGGACTGAGAGCTGGAAGCATCCCCACAAGGCTCCAAAACCACAGGAATATGCTGGAGGGCTCCCATCACTTGCTAGAACATGAAAAATTTTACACTGTGGTCCTAAGCAACCTCTTCTTGTTAAGTGGCTGGTTACAAATTTGTGAGCTTGAAGCAGAGTCAATGAAACAGATGTTCAGCTGTTCAATTTTACCCCTCAGTGAACACTAAGTGTAAAGATGCTTTTCAAAACCCACTGTCTGACTGTGGTAGGTGTGAAAAATGGCCCTGTTCAAGGAAACTAAAGCATTCCAAAAGACTTGAGAGCACCAGGATTTTAGTCTGGATGCTCACTGGAAACCTTTTCATTTAAAGTGTTTTTCAGACAAGTCACATTAGGTACCCTGAAGTGTTATGTAAGGCCAGTGTATTTAGACTAGGAATCAACCATAAGAAATCAAAATTACTGTGGTTAACAGAGGTGAATGAAACATTTTAATGATTGTCCCAGCTGCTGAGCTTACAGTGAGCTCGTGGTGTTTGTAGCATTTGCAGAAATACAAATGCCACCCTGAGCTGATGGCACCATTCTTTTGTCATGTGATATGTCAGGTTTCACAGCCAGGCTATGGTAGAAGTGAAGATCCTTGATGCTCTGCTGAAGAAAGACAAAGATGATACTCACAATATCATTCACATGAAGGAATACTTCTACTTTCGCAATCACTTCTGCATCGCCTTTGAGCTGCTGGGGTAAAGTATATTTTCCTTTACACACACCTTGAGGAGAATTGTAGATCTTGTGCCTTACAAGATTTAATTTTTATGTCTTCTTCAGAAGAATTGGCAGCTAGAAAGGAACGCTGTCTAAATACAGACTGCATAACTGAGCCTTTGATCACCCAAGGTGAACTGAAAAAGGCCACGTTCAGACTTCACACGGGCAATGACATGATCCATCCCTTATTTTCTGTGCTGGGTATTGAAGTCTTCTTCCCCGAAAGACCTGTGAGGAAAAGAGTAAATTCAGGACTGGTAAACTTCAGGGTATATAAATATGAATAATATCAAATAATTGAAAAATAAAACTGCTTCTTGCTTTTTATGAATCTTTGCTGCAGGGCATCTTAGGAGGAATTCTGGAGGCATTTTGGAGAAGTCAGATAATTTCATTCACCAGCCTTCTTGTAATCAGGGACTCAAACTGGAATTATGGAGGCTACTCACAGTTCCCCAGCTCTCAGAGTACAACCCTCATTGCTGCATGTGTTACAGCCCCTGCTGAAGATTCAGTATCATATGGACAGCTTGATCCCAAAGAAACCTAAATCCCTTGTGTTGCTGCCTGTGAGTCTGTCACTTACAGGCACATAGGGTAAGAGGTGACACCTCTCCAGGGAAGACACAGACCAGTCTTTTCTGAAAGCTGCTATGGAAACACACAGGGAAATGGGATAGCCACTATCTTTAGCTCTTTACAGAGGAGTTAAAGACTGGTTGTCATAGAAAAAATGTTTGTCTGGTAAAAATTTTATTGCCTTTAAAATACCGTGAAAAGCCTTTGATTTGTGATCTTTTCCATTAAGACTTGGCAACTTTAATTCCAAAGGAATGGGCCGTGCCTGCTACCAATGGACACTCAAGTGGGGAAGGCAGAAAGCTCCAGCTGGTCATGTCCTTGCAGATGTGTGCTAGTGCTGAGGACACCTCTCACAGGGAAGAACTTGTTCCTCATATCAAATTGAAACCTGTTCCTCTTTCAGTTTAAAATCGCTGTCCCTTTGTCCTATCACTATAAAAATCTCTCTCCCTCCTTTTTATAAGCTCCTTAAAGCACTGGAAAGCTGCAATGAGTTCTTCCAGAGCCTTCCCTTCTCCAGGCTACTGGGCAGGGCTACTGGAAGGAGCTCAGATGTGATGGTCACAGCAGGGGTATAAAAACCTAATGAGACCTGAATTGATGGGGGGGGGGTTATCTAGAAATATTTACTGCTGGTTAAAAATCTTTAGGCAGGAATTATTTACTCAAGATGCCAAAGCAAAGAGAAATGACAGCAAAAGGAGACAGAAGAAAATTTATTTCAGTTCCTGAATTACTATTGTTCTTGGTGAAAATCAGCACAGCTGCTTAACAGCAGAGAGGAAGTTCACTGATTTTACATCTGCTTTAGATCTGGGAGGTGTTTGTGCATATCACATGCAGAGCAGCATTCTCAGGGAGGAAAATAGCTGTTACTTTCCTCTGCATGAGTCCTCCCTCATGTGGGAAGACAAGCTCTTAATGCACTGGAAACTAATCATGCCTTTAAAAATAAATTCCCCAATCTCTTATCTGCTCTCTGTCTGCTGCTTCTTCCTCCCCCACAGAATAAATTTGTATGAGCTGATCAAAAAGAACAATTTCCAAGGCTTTAGCCTGTCTTTGATTCGCCACTTTACTCGGTGTGTGCTGAGGTGTTTACAAGTGCTCTACCAGGAAAGAATCATTCACTGTGATCTGAAGCCTGTAAGTACAATCATTTCATCACCTGCTATTCTGTACAGAATAAATGAGCTTATCCTGTTCTTTATTGATTGAGAGGAACTGTCAGGAGAAACCCTAAAACCCAGTAAGGTGTTTGTACAGAAGCTGTAATTTATTTCAGATTATATTCATGCTACAGTCAACTGATTACTACCATTGATTCAGTTCATTCACCAAAGCTTCAAATGAGATTATTTGGTTGCCAAAATGTATGCAAATATGAATCAAATTCAGGTAATGACTTTTTACTTAGAGAAAAAGAAAAGTACTTGTAAAATTAAGTATTTCAAGATGAGGAACACTAATGCAAGGAATATTCCCAAGGCAGCCTGTTTCAGGTTATCCTGTTAAGTCTATTTAATTTCTTAGGCATAACGATAAAATGAAGTAGTCTAAATAGCAAAGGAATTCTATAGACCAGTATTTAGGGTGTTCACCTGTTTCTGGAAGAACATCTGTCATCCAATTCCCACTGCTGTATCAGCTAATCACTCATGCTAGGTGAAACATTTCCATTCTCCTTAAGCCCCAAATATAAATTTTTGCAATATTCTGAGATTTTGGAAGGATTTTAATTCTGTATTCACTTCAGGTGAAAGTTTCTCTTGATTTCCCTTTCAAAAGGACAAGTGAACCAATAAAGAAAGAAAGAAGTTCTCAGGTAAAAATGCTAAGGATAAAATTCTGTTCTCACTTTTCTAAATGTTTCTTGATTCAGAATTCTGAGAAGTCACATACTGTCTGTACCCGTTGTCTTGCCAATATCTTTGCCAGACCAATTTGCAGCGAGAAGAGAGGCTTGCAAGATAACCCAAATATCTGAATCAAAAACAATTAGCCCAATGGGAAATCTGTTTCCAGGCAGCCACTGACAAGGAATGACGTTGGCAGCATCAATTACTGTAGTCTGTATTTAAATAAAGGAACATATTAGTGAAAATGTAGTGAGTTAACTAGAAGACTATTTTGTTCTCGTTCAACAATTGTACAGCTTCATTAATTTATGGTGCCTGAAATTCACATCTGTCATTCCATCTGCCTCCTATGATATTTCTCAACATAAGGTAGAATATGGAGTTTCTCTGGCCTTTATGCTAGGTAATGATTGCTTCCAAAGCCTGTTTTTCCAGTTGAACCTGGTTTTCCAGCTTTGAACAGCTCCCTTGCATTGTGAGGGATTCAGTATTAGAGACAGAGTCCTACCATGAGCACAGAGGAATATTGAGCTGCAGTGAGCAGATGCTGCTTCCCTTACCAGAGCCAAGAGCACTTGGATTGTGGAAATCAGTCCTTGCCTTGACTTTCACCAGTAGCAGCTTCTCCTTCCTGCCACATGAAGCATTTCCTTATGAGCTAATTACCCGAGAAACCACTTCATCTTGTTTGGCATCCACCTGGGAAGTGTTCAGTCCTTCAAAGCCCTGACATGTAATCACTGTAAAACTGGGTGGTAAAGGTAACCATCTATCTGCTGAGGAGTGGAGAAGGAAATCCTTCATTTAGACAGACTTTTAATGAGGATAAAACTCATCTCTGCAGAAGAGAGCTGAAGGCCATGTTTGCTCATCAGTGCACATATCCCTGAGCTGGCTGTTTAAGGACCACTTCTCCAGCTGGAATTTGCAGGCACCCAGTGCTGTACCCTCCTGCATCCAGCTAAGAATCCATAGGACTCTGCCTTGCCCATTTATCCCTCCTTTGAGACCTGTGCAGCACACAGGTGGAGAGAGGTGAGCTGACATGGAGTCTGGAGCAAGCTGTGCAGGGAGGAACTGTGGATTGGTTTTGGGGAGCTCACTGGTGCACTGTCTGGCTCACCTGCAGCCTGGGTACCTTTCCAAATCTCCCCTCTGCTTTGCCCAGATGCACATTATTGGCTGCCTCCTAGTGTTAGCAAATGCATTCCAAAGGAGGCTGAATTTTGAAGCTCTCCTTATGCAGAGAAGTGTAAATGTGATTTGCATTCTGATTTTCCCAAGTGTTCACTAACTTTATATTAAAACCCCTCTTTTCCCTGCAATGTTTTTTCTTTTTAGGAGAACATACTATTATACCACAATGGCCAAGGTTCAGTCAAAGTTATTGATTTTGGATCAAGCTGCTATGAAGACCAAAGAGGTTTGCAGAAAAGTCAAGTTGATGTAATTTTCTTAATAAGCTTTCTTAATTTTAAATTATGTGGAAAAACTGTATCTTTGATTGGGCTAATATATTGCACTATGCCCCTAATTAGAACCTGATGAACTGTTCAGCCAATGGTGGTGGAGCAAATACTGATAGAGACAAGTAAGATATTACCATTCTTTTTTCTTTGTCCCAAGCCCGATCAGCTCCTGTACTCCTGTTGCAATCAGAATTGCACTTTCAGGAGTTATTAGCTGAAACAAACTTAAGAGGATAAACCAAATATTTCACTTATCAAGAAATTTGTCAGGTCCAGAGAGCCTTTCTCAGTGAGATGGTTAAATTATAATTGGTGCTTTTTGTATGAATACTACAGGGAGGGAGACGGGAACTGTGCTTTTAGTTTAGGAGCTGTTGATCGATGCAAAGGGAGCACCTTCAAATAGGAAAATGAGCATGGATAAGCTGAATCACAGCATTAGTGGAAAAATTTCCTTCAGTGAAACTTGCTGGAGAACAATTTCTAAATAGAACAGTGTAAAGTATATCACCCATTACTTTTAGGATGGGATTGGAAAATATTTCCAGAGCCTGTATGAGCAATCCGTGGATAGACAGATTTATGATGCCTGAACATATGCCACTTCTCTGTGAAATCTGCAATTGACATTTCAGTCCCAACTGTGATATTTTGCTTCTTGTCTAATTTTTGACACAGTGTACACCTATGTTCAGAGCCGCTTTTATCGCTCCCCTGAGGTGATTCTTGGGCATCCTTATGCTATGGCTGTTGATATGTGGAGCTTAGGCTGTATCATAGCAGAGCTTTACACAGGCTACCCGCTGTTCCCAGGGGAAAATGAAGCCGACCAACTTGCCTGCATCATGGAGGTAACTTTTGGGATTGATTTGCATACCTATTTGATAAACTGCATCACCAGCAACAAAGAGAAATCTCAAGCAATAATGAAATATGATTGGCTATGGTCTGGCTTTTCAGAGGGAGCTTTAATGCAGGTTTAATGGGTCTTTGAGCCAGAAGGTCCCCCCCTGAGCCACTTTTTCTCCAGGCTGAGCCTCCTCAGCTCCCTCAGCTTCCCCTCATCAGACTTGTGCTCCAGCCCCTTCCCCAGCTCCCTTCCCTTCTCTGACACACCCCAGCCCCTCAATGTCCTGCCTGAAGTGACAGGCCCAGAGCTGGACACAGGATTCGAGCTGTGGCCTCACCAGTGCCATGGAGGGAGGGACAATCACTGCCCTGGTCCACACTATTTTTGATACAAAGATGTGTATAGACAGCACTAAGGAATCCCTTAATTCCCTCCACAAAAAGAGGAACTATTTTGTAGACATTTCACAGTAAATTGCAACATTCAACTTCCTATGGAAGGCAAAATGCCACATGTCACATGATGGTTGTTGTGTATCTTTATGAAATGAGGAGTAAATCTATGAATTAATTTTCTATGAAGGTATTGGGTCTTCCACCAGCTGATTTTATCCAGGCTGCATCAAGGAAGAGAACATTCTTTGGTAATTTCTTCTCTTTATTTGTCCTTGCTGGATCCTCTCCTGGTAGTTAATCACTAATTAAGAGCACTGGTAGCATAGGGTCAGAGACCTTTAGCTAATTCCTAGCTAATAAAAATACTTCCAGGAAGAGGTATGGAAAAAAAGCAAAAGGACAGCATGAGGCCTACAAATGTAGGAACCTGGAACTCTGCTCTTCATGTCTTCTGGTCCTTTAACTGCCAAAGTGATAGGGAAGTTACTCCTTAAAAATTAAAGGGAATACAGTGGGCTCTGGGAACTCATTTACATTGTTCATTTCTCCATGTGTAATTTGGGTTTGGAAATTGCTCAAAGCAAACAAACCAACAGAAGCGTAGGATTTTGTCTCTAGGATGTAACCAATCCTGCTTGCCACAATTCTGGTAGATTATCAATCCACCAGGGCAAAACTGAAGTTAGTGGGATGGACATGAATACTGTTTATGCAACTTTTTAAAGTATTTAGTGAAGGTTTTTAATGCAATGTTTTGAGCATGTCCCTTTTTTTAAGATTCCAAAGGCTTTCCTAAATCCGTAACTAACAGCAAAGGGAAAAAGAGATGCCCAGACTCCAAGGATCTAAGCACAGTGCTGAACACCCATGATGCTGGTTTCTTGGACTTTTTGAAAGGATGCCTAATGTGAGTTCATTCTTTATGCAACAAGCTAGTTTTGTCTTTTCTTTCATTCTCTTGTACCTTTAAAATCTTTGTATCTGTTGGGTTTGGGTTTTTATTTTTTGGTGGAGTGTTTTGGTTTGGTTTGGTTTGGTTTGGTTTTCCACATGGCATCATTTGTGTAACTATTGACACTTTACTGTGGCTTCTTTAGCACTAACTTCAAATGTCTTTCTAGCAGTTCAGTAACACTTTTCTAAAGAAATCCTAAAGGAACTGCTAACTTGTGGTTACATGGGGAAGGAAGAAAAAATCATCCCGCTCTGTTTCACAAGAAGGGTGCTTTCAATGTTCTCTGTTTGCCAAGTCTGTGTGAATCATTGATCCATTTTGGTTTGCTGCTTGAATCAGAACTTTCAGAAAATAATTTCAGTGGAGCAAAAAACCAAACCTTAAGCAAGTAATTTTGGGTCCCTAGCCTAATAACACCAGGAACTGCATGTTAAAAAAGGTTTGATGCTGCAGAGGGTTTGATCAGCACAGTGCTGACGTAAATAGGTTTTGAAGGATGGAGGAGGTCACATAACATTTTTCCATGGTTTTGGGAAAAAAAAGATAAAATTATTTTGTTTCCAAAAAAGTGTCCTCATGACCTGACTTTCAAAAGACAAGGCTGAATCTTTTGCCTTATGCTGAATTTCAGTTAGAAATAGCTGAAATAACCATTTGTCTCCCGTGGATTTAAGGTGGGAACCTTCCCTGCGCATGACTCCCGATGAAGCGATGAAACACGCGTGGATCCAGGAGCCGAAAATATTCCGCAAAACACAGGCTCCCAGGAAGATGAGTGATGGCTCATTCTCTGTGCTGGAAAACAGAAGAGAGACAATTCGTAAGCATGTCCTACCTCACAGCTACATGCATTCATATCAGTGTTTGGTGTTTCTTTGTGTTTAGTGTCATCTGCCTGGAGCAAGGGGAGCTGGAAGTGCAGAGGTAACGGGCAGCCACTGAAATGTGGTGGGCAAAGGCACCATTCCTCACCTGTGTAGAACTGCATGCCTTATGTTTTAGCTCAGCTGCCAGCAAGAAGGTTGGAAGTGCTAAAGATTCACATGGAAAGCCCTTTTCCCTGCTGAGAGCAAAATAGTACCTGTCACCGCACCACAGTGCATCTCACTTTCAGAGCCAAAGAATGCAGCAGTGGGGGTTGTAAGATCCCAGAGGAAACTTTCACCTGACTTGCTGGGAGTTTGTGTCAATCCTGTGTTTTACCTGCTGTTAAGAGTCTGCAGTCTTACCCTCTCATTTTAATGATTTATTGTTGCAGAGAATCTCTGGAAAAATGCAGCTGACAAAGTGAGAAGTGAACTGGCTGACAGGCTGACTCCCTTCACAGGCACAGCAGAAAATGATGTGCAGAACACAAGGAAGCACACCATTCCAGAGAAATATTTGGAAAACCACATGGAAAGGCCTATTAAATTCAGTCAAGTGGAAGACAGTGGTGAAAGAGCTCTTCCAAAAACTTCTCTTTTTTTCCCACCCATTAAGTAACACACAGCACAAGCTATGACTGGCTCAGTTGCATAGCTAGTATATTTTGTAGGTATTAATTGTACTCAGGAATATAAGCTATATCTGTCTGTTTATGGGCTGTGACATTGTAAGTATATTTAATGTTCTTTTTACCCTGAAATCATCTAAGCATCCAAAACAGAATTTGAGAACCATTCCTTTTCCTCATCTACATCCTTGTGATCAGAGATTCTTCACAACCAGCAGCAATAAAATGGAGACCATAGAAGTGGAGAGTGGCTTATTCTTGGTGTTTTGACTTCTGAATTTTATATTTTCCTGGATCTAAAAGAACAGATGTGTTGACTGAAGAATCTGAATCCTTGCACTTAGAGCAGCGTAAGTTAAGAATAATTAATAGATAAGATTACTGGATATACTTGTGTATAAAAAAACCAAAAGACAAATCAAATCCAGCATCCTCATTTTCCTCCTTCTCCATCTTCCTGTTTTTATAGTGAAGCCGCTAGATGGAAACCATTGTCCCACCTTCCTAGCAGATTTAGAAATGTAAATTATGCTCTTTAGCTCTCTAGCAACAACAAAGCAGAGTGATATTCTGGGCCCATTTCTGCAGGGACTCAACAGGAAGAATGGATTCAAGCAAGCTGGTTTGATTTGGGAAAATTGTCCTTTATGGGAAGTTTAACTTAATAGTCTGAAAAAACCAAATGGATTTCTATGGGTTTATATGTTTAATGTGTTTGATTTAGATATTTTGCTCTTTGAACAACAGACTGTCTTTTCACTGCATTTGTAAAGCACTCACCTCATTACACCTCTTACATTTACTGGAGCTTGTAGCTAGAAATTCAGTTTAAAAGGAATAATGAGAAAATTGTCCTACCAAAAGCAGCTGCTACTTTAGCAGTGACACTGCAGCAGCCCCAAGGGAAATAGGTGTTCAGAGGTGTTTAGTGTCACCATAGCAGCACACTCCCACAGGCTCTTTTGCAAAAGGAAAATCCAAAGGATATGGAAATGATCCTCAAACAGGAGTACAGGAGTAAACAAGCTACCTGACAGGTACAGCTGAATCAGTTAATGGTAGAAGTCACCTCAGGGAAGATGGACTGCTGTGGTCATCCCTTCAGCTTCAGGCAAATCCTGGATCCTGGACCGAAGAAACACCTGGAGAATGAGTGACCCAGGAAGGGCAATAGCCCATTACTGAGGGTAATTGAGTGGAGAATTACAAGGGTATTTTGGCAGACAAATACCATCCTGCTGTGATGCAGACATTCCTGACAAGCAGGCCAGCTTGTAGTGCCAGCATTATCTGTACCTCTGGTTTCAGAGAGACTCCTTTGCAGCTGAACCCTCCTGGAGACCATAAAATGCTCCCATTCCCATTCTTCAGCAGAATGATGTACTGGGAAAAATGACTTCTGGTCTGCACCATGTTATGGCACAGTAGAGCCAGGGTGGGTGCACTGCAGAGTGTGGACAGAGACCCCATCACATTTCTCAGACCCTTGGAACAATAATTTACTGTTTTGGTGCAGTTGCTGTTCATTCTTCATCTCCTGTGTCACATCTCCCTTCACTGCTTAGGCTTCCCTAAGTTACAATATCTGATTCTCACAATTGTGCACTTGGCTATTTGTCTACTCTACTTCAGGGGCAAAGTTTGGAGTCAATTATATCGAGGTGCCCTTGACACCTGGAATGGATGTCACCCTAATGAAGGTGTAAATCTCATCTGATAAATGGGCTTCCGTGCTGGAGCTATGTTTTCTTCACAATTAGTATATCACAATAGCTCTTTGTAGTAAGCATCACCATATTATTTCTCATGGCATGTGCTGATGGGTTTTTTAAGGCATTCAGTGTTGAGGGAAAAGTGGCTAAGTGCTCTGAGCCTGTTTGGTCATCCTTCCATACAGAAGGCAGACGGATGGCATTTCACTGTAGCTGCCATGTTGCTGTCCTCCTTTCCTTGCTGACCTGCTATTCTAATTCTTGCAGCCTTCATGATGATCTCCATCTTCAATATATTTCCTAATAAGGGCTCTTGTTGGATAAGGGATAACTGTTGGATGTTTTTCAGAGATGACAAATAAATAGAAATCATGTGGTGGAAATATCTAGCCCCAAGATATCATCACTGCTTTCACATTCCTCTGCAGAAACAAGTAGATGCATCAGACACAGGTAGCACGCTCATCTCTGTGCCATTTGAAAGGAGATAATGAGAAAATTCTCTGTGTAAGAGGACAACCTACAAAATGCTGAGAAGAATCCGAAGAATCCACTGACTCATGCCAAGCTTGAGCCACCCTCAGACTTTTCACAACCCTCAGAGAAAAGAAGCGCCGATAATTTGCTTTCTTGAAAAGCCCAATCCATGCATCATGATTTGTTTCTCTATGTATTGCCATTTTTTAACCACATTTGCCAAGAAAATGAGGTGGCTGCTTTCTTGTCCATGTCTGTACATTGGCCTGTCTGTCTGGTCTAGTGGAAGGCGTCCCTGCCCATGGCAGGAGGGTTGAAATGAGATGATCTTTAAGGTCCCTTCCAACCCAAACCATTCTACAATTTTATGATTCTGTCTTCCAGCTGTTGGGCATTTTTACAGCAAGAGAAGTGATTTTGGGTGTAAGGCTGGGAGAGTTATCACAGTATGGAGAAGTTCTAGGAATCCACGTGACTGAATTCAAGAGAACGTGCACAGACCAGCACTGTTGCAGAAGTGGGTATTTTACAGGATGTCAGATACGGATCTTTAGTTAATCAGTGTGAGAACGCAAAAACTCAGTGACCAAGCTGTTAGAACACTTCTGTCTCTGAAACCTCATTACAAAACTATTGTCTGTAAATAACAGCCTTGCTGGAATTGAATGCTTTTCTGCATACTTGCACTTCACCACTGCTCCTGGGAGGCTGTGTGAGTATAACTGCAATACATCAAATGCATAGTCATTGCAGAGCCACATCTGTGGCCTTCAAAAGCAGAGACTCCTGGTTACTCCTGATCTACTGTGCAGGCATCGATTTCTGCAGCTCTGGGTGTGCCTGTGCCCTCCTATTTGCTGTGTGAGACAAGTAAAGCAAATTTGTCAGCCTGGGAGCTGCTCATCCTTGACCCTCTCTGTGCTCCCAGTGCTCTGAGCTTTCACATGACAAGTCTGTCCAGGAAATGGCTATGTAGACACTGTTTATATCTGTTCCAAAATGTCTTTATACATCACATGGGATGCCCCTGCCTTCAACAGTATTTTTGGCACCCCTTTGAAGTTTGAAAAGGGAAAGGGGGAAAAAGACACACAATCATACAATTCCCCATTCTGTAAATATTCCTCACATGCTGATGTATGTGTCCCTGCTAACCCATTTTGCAAATTACTTATTATAAAGAGAATCTCCTCCTCTATCCTCAGAGGTTTTTTGGGCATCCAGGATTTTCAGCCTGTGAAGAAGGAAAGGGCTTTTCACAGCTACAGTGGGACAACTCCTGGAACAGGAGGATTTGTGCAACACAGCTATGGATAAACAAGCCCACAGCAGTGAAAGAGTTGAGATGTTACATTAAGCAAAGGTGAAGTCCTTTTACAAGGCAGCTTGTGAAAAAATCTCCCTTATGCCACCCACTTTCCTTCCGGATTGCATGCATTACTCAACAAGGAGCTTTACATCTCCTCTGCTGCTTCCATATGATCCATAGGATTTGGCAGAAGTCGTCCTGCAGGTGTGTGGCAAAAGGTGAGTCAGTTTAGCACCATCTTCCACAAGGGCTGTAGTTTTTTGAAATAAAGAGAATCAGGGATAAATTCAAACATGGAAAAGAGGGCTGTCAAAGAAGTGAGGAGCTGAATGTAAGGATATTTTTTAGCCTAGCTACCAAAGGTTCAAGTTACCACTCTGTTAAGTATCTATTTGGATATCAGCCTTCAGACATTTTTAAACCCAGTTGCTTTTTAAGTTGAATTTTTTGTTAAAATTTGTCCTAAAAGAACAAGCAGGGGTGTTAAATAACCTCACCAGAATGCAAATATTGGGAAATGATACTGACATTGCTTCAACTGGTTCTATATAACAGGATTCTGCTGCTTCCTGCACTGCAACAGGGAGCTGCTGAGCTGGGGAGTGTGGGGTGGAAGTTGGCTGTGTGTCAGGGACTTGTGTGCAGCCTGCAAAGGATTTCAGCAGTGGAAAATTCAGGGCTGTTTTGAGAGTACTGAGCATAGCATTTTCCTTCTCCTACTCCCAAGTTTGTTGCACGTCATCATAACCCCCAGAGAGAAAACTCAGTGAAACTTCACTGCTCTCCTCTCCTGTCTGTCTGTTGCCTGAGGCAGATACTCAGAGGTGCCATTGCATCCTGTGGTTCTGACTCTCCTCTTTCTTTTCACACTTGGCTCCTGTGTGAGCATTTAGTTTTCTAAAGGAAGCAGATTTTATCTTCCTCCCTCTTCTCAGGTCATCTATAATTTTAAAATCTTCCTTGGCAAGCTGCTCACTGCCAATCTGTGTTATCTTCCTGCTGCTGCACAGTCTCCCACGCCCCTCAGCAGTGCCATGCAAACACCACCACATCCTGTTCCACCCAAGAGACCATGCAATTCCAATCCTTGTCACACAGCTAAATCACCTCTCCTTGCAGTTCCAGGACAGCTGCATATTCCAGCAGCACCTCAGTTGCATCCTCCAATCTCACACTCTGCTCCATGTGAGGAAGGGATTTTCTGCTTCAAAGTGGAGAACAAGCAACAGTGAAAATTCCTCACATGGACAGCTCTGCAAAATGCAGATTCCCTTGCCTTTTTCCCTTCCCACTTCATGATTAATTCTGTCTTTGGTTCATCTCCAGAGGGGCCAAAGTCTCTCAGTTTTGATATCCCTGGGCTGTCCTAACCTTCAAAGATTCACTTTGCATTACTGTATCCTTCAGCCCTGCCTGGTTCCCCCCACACAGAGTCTTGGGCCTCTCTGGAGAAGACAGTATAAAAAATGCCAGCATTTTATTAAAGAATTGAAAAAAGAAACCATAAATATACTTGCTGTCTAAAGCAGCAGAAAAATAATACAAAGGGCTTTTCTATATTTTCCCTGCAAGCTAATAGGAATAAACTACCATGTCCTCCAAAATCCACAGATCTAGGATAAGTTTTGTAGTGGATTATGCAATTGGGCAAATTGAAGATGACGGACAAGGCACTTCCTGGCAGAACTGGTCAGAAAGCTGCTGAGGATCTTTGTTTTTATGTCATTACACTGAAAGGTCTCAGGCAGCACAAAAGATGATGCACTTTTCTCCTTTGACTCACTCCCACCAAGGTTTAGCACATAGAGCAGAGGCATTTTTCTTATTCTACTCTTCCAGATTGCTATCACAAGAGCCCTTTTCGTGTGCCACAGCAGCTTCCTCTGATAAGCCATGGCATTAAGACTCAGCCTGTTTCCAACAAATTTGTTCATAATCATCCCACCAGAGTGGCACAATCAGGGTTCATTTCAGAATCTGCAATGGAAAGACAAGTTCGTCACAAGAGCCCTTTTTCCTTGGTGAGGAGAGCCAACATTCACCCACCCTGAGGAGTACTGGGTATGAGGTAAACACTTTGCTGCCTTGTTTTGGTTCAGTAGCACAGAACAGCTGTTAAAAAATGTTTAAAGATGTATATGAGATGGCTTAGCACAGTTTCACTCAGGCAGGGTGCCAGGGCGTGTTATATAAAGTGTTGATCTTTCCTACATTTTAAATTGAATGTAGGACAGTCGGGTTCCAGCCCTCCTTCCTGGCAACAGGCCCAGCCTCGGGCACTTCCATATAAACTGGGCCCCTCGTAGCTGCCCGAGGTGGCAGCAAGACTCAGAAACTGCAGTGAGGATGGAGATGCTCCTCTCAGCAATCAAGAGAATGCTCTTCCTCTTGTTCCTCCCATGCTTTTTGTCCTGGCCAGCTTGCACCTCCATTGCTGTGTTTCCCCACCTTCTTGGATCCTTCCAGCGTGTTCTACCTCCAGTGGGACCACGAGGAACAGGAGCTGCTGAGGTTGAGCTGCACATCCACACAGCTGGCTGGGTGGCATCTGGATCCAGCCCTCACAGAGAGCTGCCTGGGTCTGACACTGTGACAGGAGGTGCCTTCCCAAATGGCAGCATCTGATTCTCTGTAAGCTGAACAGATTTCCTCTTCATCCCCCCCCTTGCCAAGGGTCATGCTTCAAGTATGTTGGAGAAAAAAAAAAAAAAGTATTTTAAAAGGCTAAAAGGATTGGGAATCTTCAGCCTGGAAAGGCTGAGGGAATTGGGATTTCTTTACCCTGGAAGACAGAAAGCTTTGGACAGAAGATTTTGTGGCCTTGCAGTGCCTGAAGGGACCCCACAGGAAAGATGGAGAGAGACTCTTGACAAGGGCCTGGAGTGACAGGACAAGGGGCAATGGCTTCACACTGACAGAGAGCAGGGTTAGATTGGATATGAGGAAGGAATTGTTCCCTGTGAGGGTGGGGAGGCCCTGGCACTCTTAAATACAGCCATAGGGTAGGACATCCTTGTTTAGGAATTCTTGTTTATTCCCCTGTCAGGCAACCACTAAGGACAGACCCTTGATGTTATAGCAGCTGGAGTTTAGAGAGAAAAATGCCACCAAGGCTGCTAAATAAAAACCTTTGTTTTGTTTTGCTTTAATTACAAAAGAGAAACAGGCAGCTTAATGTTATCCAGAAATAAAAGGAGTTGATACCAGTGAAGTGTTTTCCAATTGCAGTGGTTTTGTTCAGCTGTTTTCAGTTCCTCTTTCACACAACAGTAAAATGCTTTGCATGAAATTTGTCGCGACATTTTTCTAAAAACGGGTGAACTTTGGAGGAGTGCATTAGCAAGCCTTCCTTGTGGTCATCAGCTGGTTGAAAAATCATTCTTGTCATACCCACTTTTGAAATCTTTTTGTGACCCAGAGAGGGACACTTGGGCTGTGAATCGCTGCAGGAAAAAATAGAAGAAATGCTTGTTCTTATTTTTTAATAATTATTTTTTTAAAGTGATTTGGGGTAAACTCAAAGCATAAAAGAACATTTTGAAAGGCAAAATTGAAGCGTTTGATTTCAAAAGTATTAAACATGGCATTATTTTCAGAAAATAGATTTAACATTAACCATGTTTTTTTCCTCCTTGCTAGCAGAAATTCTTTGTTTATATTAGAAAATAATTTTGGTCTCACAAAAGTTACAGGTGTTTTCAAATCTTATATATATCAGAAAATATCTCCCAATTTTTTTAGGTCTGGACACAGTAATCAAGCCCATTAAATCCAGGAAAATCTGTAAAGCACATCCACTGAACCCATGGAGCAGATAGTTTGAGGGAAAGGCATCCTAGTTACTGTAAATGGAATTTAAGTGAGGCTTTCTATTTGAAACCTACTTTCTAAGCCTCCCTCTCACACATCCTTGTTTTTTGTTGTAATTTTCCTTTTTACTACAACCAGAAAAAGTCATTATCTGAGTATTGTCCAGTGGGTGAAAAACCAGGGAAAAAGGCTTGCTTTCACAAAGGAGGGTTGCTTTTCCAAGTGTTTACTGCATTCCTGTTTCATAATGTATATTTCGTTTTAGATATTTTATCTGTTTCAGGGTAGCTGATTTGCAGACTACTTTACCTTTGAATTTGGATCTTGTGATGACATCTTTACTAATTCTGTTTTCTTGTTGAGGTGCAGAGACCCATCTGACTCAACTGACCCCAAAAGATTCTTCACCTCTGACCTGAGGCTGCACAATGTAAGTACTGGACAAGACCCTGCTATGTTAAAAATCTGCCCTTCTTCTTGCCCTGTCTTTCTTGGCCATGGCCACACTGAGTTTGGGATTGCACAGGCCAAAAGGTGGACATGACTGGTGTTGGAAACATGGAAATAGAGCTGGCAAGAGTAGGAGTGAAGTGGGAGTTAGGAAAAGGCTGTCACCCATGCCCTTACCTGGAGTTTAGGAAGCCAAACACAGACTGGTCCTAATAAATTGCAACCAAATTATTAACACAGGCATCTCATTAATAACACAGACATACAAGGCCATGATCCCACCCATATACACCCACATTAAAACATCTTTAATTTACTGAAGGTATTTACTGCTCCCCATCATGGTGTTGTGGGAAATACACAATACCACTGAGAAATCATGTGATGCCTTAGGTTTTAACTTTTGTATTTTTCAAAATCCTGTACTGCTTAGTGTGTAACTCTGAAGTTTCCTGTTCCCTGTTCATTGCTGCTCTCTGTGCTGGGCACACACAACAAAGCCTCTCCAGGCCAGCTCTCCAAGGACACCCAGACCATCCTAGGCCCAAAAAGTGTAAACTAAAAGCCTCTGAAAGGGGGGCAAGCTGAGGGGAATTACATCATTAAACTGAAGCTTTAATTGGAGAATTAACCCTGAGATGCAAATGAACCAAACCTATAAAGGTGTAAAGAATTCGTGGCCTCTCGTCCATCTCGGGGTCCATTTTGGCAGCAGCCTCTGGCTCCCCAGAGGTACCTTGAAGGCCTTTCAAATAAATACCCACCTTTATTGCCTTACTCCTGCCTTGTTTCTGTTTTCAGGTGGCCTCTTAAGACATCACATGAGTATACATTTAATTGCTGAAAAGCGTGGCTAAATGCACAGAAATTACAATACAAACTACCCTGTGTTCTATCTCCAGTACTAAGTTATGCAGCATCTCAGTATCACATAAAAGCATTTACAAGGGGAGCTGGAGTCCCCTTTTAACTTCCCCCTGTGGTATTTGCACCATCCTTGTCAAATGGAGTTCAAAAGCACCGACTCAGTGTGGTACTGCACCTTCCTTCTGTGAGCAGCATGGGCCCACACAGCACTCCCTCAAGATGCAGCAGAAGCTGCTGATCAGCGTAGGCATTATTCCACAGGAAAGAGGGCCACTATTTTTATGGCAAAAATTTGTGGGTTTAATGCTATCATGTGCTTGTCACTCCAGAAAGCCAGGAATAAAAACTGAAAAAGTTGATTGAACTGGATGGATGTTTCCTACACTCAGTTTGTGTTACAATTGGCAAATTGGTAATGCAATTCCCTAATGGGAAAAAAAACCTGAATGAAAAAAAAAATTAATTGGTGAAGTTGAAAAATCACAGAATACTTTGGGTTGCCCAGAGAAGCTGTGGCTGTCCCATGCCTTGGATGGGGCTCTGAGCAAGCTGGGATAGTGGAAGGTGTCCCTGCCCATAGCAGGGGGTTGGAGCAAGATGGTCTATGACATCCCTTCCAACCCTTTCCACCTCAGTGGAGATGTCAAATGGCTTCCTGACTTTGTTGTGACAGTAGCCCAGCTTTTATACTCTTAAACAAGCTGACATAATTTCTAGTTTCTTTCCCCTGGTAGATTTCTCCCAAAGCCTGGCCAGGGCTCAAGGGGGAACCAAGGGAGATGTCTTTGATCCTGTACCCCCCTAATTAGCCCAGATGTGGCCTTATCCAGTTTCTAGATATAGAAAGGTAAATACATGTTTTGCCAATAAATGAACACATATAACAGTTGTTTGTTAATGATCAAATATATAGATATAAATAACATTTGGAAGGTTCATCTAGAGGCCAACTTTGGCTTGGGACCTGTTGTTCAGACCTTAGTCAGGGCCTGTTGTTTAGGCCTCAGAACTTTAGCTGCCTGTCACAAAATGTCTGGACACGTGTCCCCGTCAGATCTGAGGGCGAATCTTCATTTGACCGCAGTACAAACTTCTGAGTCATCAACTACCACAGAAACTGCTTTACTTCCTCCTCTTCCTCTCACACAGCTGGTGTTTCCTTGGCTTCTCTGGGCCTGTGATTATGGAAAGTGAGGCACAGAGTACCAGAATACACAAATGGCCCTCTGAAGAAGCCTCTGCCATTACCATTGGCAGCAGAGGGTGTTGCAGATCTGATGGCCCTGAGAGGATATTTCCATAATAGAAAATTGTCTCTCCATGGAGGAAATAGGTTCAATCAGAATTGGTATTTATTTTATTAGAATAGAAATAGAATAGTAGAATAGAACTTTCTACTATAGTTTGTTCTAAATCAGAAAAGCAATGTCTTATAGTACTGTAAAGACAGGAATACAGTAATCATACAGTCATAGAATGGTTTGGGTTGGAAGGGACCTTGAGATCTTCTCATTCCACTTTCTCTGTCATGGGCAGGGACACCTTCCACTCTCCCAGATTGCTCTGAGCCCTGTCCAACCTGGCCTTGGACACTGCCAGGAATGGGGCAGCAACAACATCCTTGGGGAATCTGTTCCAGGGCCTCAGCACCCTCACAGGGAACAATTTCTTCTTCATTTCCAATCTAAATCTCCTCTCTGTTAGTGTGAAGCCATTCCCACTTCTCCCACCCTCCAGGCCCTTGTAAAATGTCCATCTCCATCTTTCTTGTAGTTCCCTTCAAGCACTGGAAGGCCGCAATTAAATCACCCCAGAGCTTCTCTTCTCCAGACTGAAAAATCTCATTCTCTCAGCCCTTCCTCACAGCAGAGGTGCTCCAGCCTCTAACACTTTGGTGGCCTCATATGGACTCTTTCCAACAGTTCCATGTCCTTCCAGTACTGGGGACCCCAGAGAGAAAAGAGGTCACCCCTCAGCCTCTCTTTCTCCAAACTGGACAAACCAGGATCCTCAGCCACTCCTCTGAGGACTTTCCTTCCAGCCCTTCCACCAGCTTTGTTCCTTCCTCTGGATGTCCATTCAAGGACCTACATAGCCTCCTTAAATTGTAGGTTTTGGCTGGGATAGAGTTAATTTCCTTCATAGCAACTGGTAGGGGCTACACTTTGGATTTGTGCTGGGAACAGTGTTGAGAATACAGGGATGTTTTAGTTCTGGCTGAGCAGAGATTAAACAGAGTCAGAGCCCTCTGCTTGTCATCCCACTCCACCATGGAGGAGGCTGAGGGTGCACAAGGAGTTGAGAGGGGATATAGCTGGGGGGGAGGGGGGGGGCAGAGGGACATGACAAACCTGGAAAGCCAAGGGATTGTCTAGAGGGCTACAGCCCCGGACCTTCCCCATTATGTGTCAGGGTCCAGTTCCAGCAGTGCTGAGGGCATTTCCTGATGGATCAGGGGGATTTGTCCTTTTCCAGAGGTGATTTTGGGAGCACGGACTTCTGGAGTGCACAGGGCTGCTCACCTGAGGTGCCCTGGTGCCCCTGGAGAGCTCCATTCTGCTTCCTGGGCTGCCTGCTGGGCCTCTGTACAGTTCCTCCCCTTTCCATTGCATGGAATAAAACTTTTCTTTGCAAAACACACAGCAATGTCTGTGGGGAGAAGGGCTGAAACTTAGGGAACTCACTTAGAGAAGACACTTCCAGTGCCAGAACCACTTCCCAACCCAGGTGA
>VXAC01003222.1:0-22046 GCA_013399225.1 Rhipidura dahli | reverse complement strand
CCTTCCATCCCAAACCCTTCTGGAATTCTCTGATCTGCCTAAGGGTTCAGGCCAAGGGTTAAGAACCCTTCAGCCAACGTGAGGATGAATAAACCAATATTCTCTCTGCAGAGACAGCCGAGTTGTGTCATTCTACTGATATCAAACCCCATACGAGATAAGGAAATAATTTCCTCAGGATGGTTCCACCTGCAAGACCTTCATTGTCAGATGCTGAGCCCCCACTCCTAAATCCTCACAAGCCTCTGTTCCTAAATCTTCCAGGAACGTTTCTCCTGAGCACAGCTGCCTCTTTTGTTTCACTTGCAAACATCCTTGGGTGAGCATCAAGCAGCTGCAGGATTGTTCATTTATTTGGCTGCTTGTTTTTTATCGGGGCACAGTGTTTGACCTGCTGGAATGATTTATTCTGTAGGATTTCCCCTCTCATGCTGGCGGCATCTTCTGCCTACACACCCATTCCAAACCCGTGTTCTGTCCCTGCTCTGTCCCCTCTCAAATATAAAAAGTGGGTTTGTATACACAAATGTAAAACTGTTTAACTGTTGGGGTTTTTAACCAGGATATCTCGCTCTTGTCAGCCAACTCTGCCTCCGCTGTTCTGCCTGCACCTAGAAAATTAGGATTATTTTCCTTACCCGAAGGAAAAGTTACTACTTCTTCCACAGCAGCCGCCGGCTCTGCACAGAACACGGAGTTTCTCACTCCATTTAAATGCAAACTCGCAGAGTATCCTCGCACATGCATGAAAACCACTTAAAAGCAAATCCAGGTGTTTATTCCCTTACTCTGAGTGTTTTGTTGTTCCCTTTTACAACTTTTGCGAGCTGCTAAGGACACATTCCCCTTTCTAACAACGCTTGGAGCAGCCCGAATACGCTTCATCCGTATTTTTGACAAAGCGGGCGAGCCCATCGGGGCTGTGCCAGTTCCAGTGCATCAGCAGCGGGGTGGATGTTCGGAGGGTGCCTTCCTACACCTGCTGTGGAAAATGGCACCGGAGGCCAGCAAAGCCTCAGCCGCCCCTGCCCGCGGGTGTGTGCCAGGCTGGGGCTGGGGACACCAGTGCCAGGGACACCGCGCCGGGGCCGGCAGCAGCAGCCGAGGGGCAAAGCAGGGCAGGAACGGGGCTTGGGGGAGTCTGGAGTGCGAGGGGAGCCCCGGGCAGGTGCGGGGTCGCTGCAGGGGACGCAAACACACAGAAAGGAGATTTTTGGGCATTCTGCCAAGGCTCCGATCCCTGCGGGGCGGGGGCAGAGCTCGGTGCCTCTCCAAAGAGTGGCTGGGCAGGGTCTGGCCGAGCAGCAGCGGTGGGACGGGGCAGGGGCTCTGCCGGACGGGGGAGGAGCGCGGCCCCGGCCCCGCCGCCCCGGGCAGGCACCGCCTCCCTCCCCCCCGGCAGTGCCCGGCGCTGCTCCGCGGCCGCTGCGCTGCTCCGGCTCATCCCAGCGCTCCCGGGCAGCCCGGCATGGCGGAGAGCCCGGGGCGGGCCCCGCANGCGGCTGTGAGCCCGGCGGGGATGGAGCCCGAGGGAGAGGCGGCTGTGAGCCCGGCGGGGATGGAGCCCGAGGATACGGCTGTGAGCCCGGCAGGGATGGAGCCCGAGGATACGGCCCCAGCCCCGACGGAGACAGAGCACGAAGAGGCAGCCCCGGCAGCGACAGAGCCCGAGGACGGCGCCGTGGCCCCGGCGGGGACGGAGCCCGAGGGCGCACTGGTTGCTCCGACAGGGACGGAGCCCGAAAAAGCAGCCCCGGCGGGGACAGAGCACGAAGAGGCAGCCCCGGCAGCGACAGAGCCCGAGGACGGCGCCGTGGCCCCGGCGGGGACGGAGCCCCAGGTGAGAGAGGCGGTGAGGGAGGAAGCCCCTACCGAGAGAGAACCCCAGGAGGCGGCGACGACCGTACCGGCAGAACCGGAGCCTGAGGAGGCTGCGGCGGCGACATCCCCGGCGGGGACAGAGCCCGGAGAAGCAGAGGCGACAGAGCTCGGGGGAGAGGCGACAGCCCCGTCCGGACCAGAGCACGGAGGAGCAGAGGCGACAGCGCCATCCGGGACAGACACCGGAGAGAAAGAGGCGACAGGGCCGGTGGGGACAGAGCCCGGAGAAGCAGAGGCAGAAGCAGAGCCCGGAGAAGCAGAGGCGCCATCGAGGACAGAGCCCGGAGAGGCGCTGAGAGAGGCGGTCCCGGGGGGAACAGAGCCCCAGGAGGCTGCGACAGCCCCGTCGGGGACAGATCCCGGGGAAGCGGTGAGGGAGGAAGCCCCGTCGGGGACAGTCCCTGAAGATGCAGTGCAAGAGGCAGCCCCGTCAGGGACAGATCCTGAGGCTGGGGTGCAGGGAGCAGCCCCCGCGGGGACAGAGCCCGAAGAGGCTGCACTGACAGCCCCAGGGGGGACAGTCCCCGAGGAGGCGGTGCAGGAGGCAGCCCCGGCCGATGGGACAGTTCTGGAGGATGAGGAGCAGGGGGCAGCCCCGTCGGGGACAGTCCCCGAGGAGGCGGTGAAGGAGGCAGCCCCGGCGGCTGTGACAGTCCCCGAAGAGGCGCTGGGGACAGTCCCTAAGGATGAGCTGCAGGAGGCAGTTCCGGCTGGGCCAGTTCCTGAGGAGGGGGCGGCCCCGGCGGGGACAGTCCCTAAGAAGGAGGTGCAGGAGGCAGCTCAGACAGGGACAACCTCTGAGGAGGGGCTGGGGACAGTCCCTGAGGATGCTGTGCAGGACGAAGCTCCCGTTGCTGTGCCACTTCCCGAGGAGCTGTTGGGAACAATCCCTGAGGATGCGGTGCGGGAGGCAGCTCCAGCAGGGACAGTCCCTGAGGAAGCACTGGGGACAATCCCTAAGGATGAGGTGCAGCAGGTTGCTCCGGCTGATGTGACAGTCCCGGAGGAGGCGCTGGGGACAGTCCCCGAGGATGCGGTGCGGGAGGCAGCTCCAGCAGGGACAATCCCTGAGGATGCGGTGCGGGAAGCAGCTCCAGCAGGGATAATCCCTGAGGATGCGGTGCGGGAGGCAGCTCCAGCAGGGACAATCCCTGCGGAGCGGGGCACGGAGGCTGCCGAGAGCCGCGGGGCAGCCGAGCTGGCCTTGCCCGCCCAAGGGCAGCCCGCTGGCGGTTCCCGGTCCCCGGACAGCCCCGGTGGCGAGGCGGAGGCGGAGCGGGGACCCGCAGCCCCGGCGGGGACAGGAGCCCCGGGGACAGCGGCCGGCGGGACCCCGGGCCCCGAGAGCGGGTGGGGCGCGGCGGATCGGAGCCTGAACGGGGAGCGGGGCCGGGCGCAAAACGAGGAGAACCGGACGGGCTCGCCGGGAGCCCCGGAGGAGGAGGAGGAGGAGAAGCAGGAACACGACATCTCTCTCTTCGTCAAGGTACGGGTGAGGGGCTGCCGGGGAATCTCCGTAGGGAATCTCCTCTTCCAGCGGCCCCGTGGTGAGGGGCATTTAAATGTGGCAGGAGAAGGGCCAGCCTGGCTAAGGTGATTTGGTTATTAATGCCCAATATAAACTTGCCTCAGGCTCCTCATTCCTTCGGGAATCGCTGGCATAAGGAGGAGTTCTCCGTGGATTTTCAGATCTCCAAAATGCGGGGAGAGGGGCTCTCATCACGGGGAGCTGAGAGGGAAGAGCCTGGGAAATGTCATTTCCAACGCGATGCTGGGATTTTCTAACAGGAATCATGGGGGACGTTCAGAGAATTGCCCCAAAATTTGGCAGGGCTGAATTCAGAGTCAGTAAAGAGCATCCCTTGTAATTGTCCAGTTCGTGTTTGTTTGGGAGATTTGGGTTAGAGGGAAAGGGGGGAGAAAATACAAACGCAGAAAACTTAAACTAATTTCTGGGATTTTATTGAGTAGAGCTTTAGACCTTTCTGTCCTGTGCCTGGAATCCCACCAAAATCCCTGGGATTTGGCATGGAAACAGCAGCCATCCACAGACCCTTTATCAGATGGGAATTTTCTGTGTGTAGAGAGCATCTGGAGGTGGTTTCTTCCCTCTTCTCCGACCCCTCTGGACTAAAACATGGAACAGGGTGGGATAAACATAAAGTTAAGGAAATGAAACTGGGGGAGGAGAAGGCATTTGGGACCTTCTCCTCTACAAACCATCCCATGCTGCACCTCCTGAGCTGGCTGAGGCTGCTTCTGCCAGCCAGAATTCACCTTAAAATTCAGATTCAAACTTAGTGCCAAATTAAAACTTCATGGAAGGAAAACGTGGCCAAAATTAGAGAGCAGCCTATAGAATAAGAGCATTTGTTTAACCCCAAATATTAGGGTTAAACACGGGATTTGAAAATATTTGTGAATTAATGAAGGCAGAGGGAGAAGGGAGGAGCATTTTTGTGATGGGCTTAATATTGGTAATTTAAGAATGTCTAGAAAACAATCCAGTTGCTTTCCTAATTAATTCTGTATTACAAAGCTTGAGTATTTTACCTCCCCTGGGGCTGGATTTTTGTAGCTGGGATTGGATAAATTTTTAGTTAGAGGTTGGCATGAGTTTCTCTAGGAAAAAGGAAAAAAAAAAGCCGACTGGAGAGCTCAGCATCTCCCCAGGCACCAAAATGTGTAGGGGAATGAGGAGCAGTGGAAGTGCCAGGACCGTCCCTGCTCTGCTGCTCTCCCTGTCTGTCCCCCTGCTCCGGGCAGCAGGAAACGGGTGTAAAACCAGGGAGAATGGGAATTCTCTGGGATGGCTCAGAGCAGGTTTTAAGAGCACATCCCCAGTCTGTGCTTTAGCAGCTGCTCCCGTGTTCTGGTCGAAAAAGAGGGAGTGGATTCCAAGGAGGGGCAGCGGGAGCTCTGTAAATGGGGATTATTGAGAGTTTAACGCCCCATCCAGCCAGGGATTCCTTATAAATCCCTATCCACCACCTCCCCGGCCTCCTCCCAACTCCCACTTCAAACTTCCCCCTTCTGTAGCACCCCTGGAGCCTGGGCAGAGATCGGGATGTTTGAAATCCCGGGATTTTTGCCTGTCCCATTCCCGGTTCCCGTGCTGTTCCCATTTCCGTGTGTCCCACCCCTCTGCTGGGATTTGGGAGATTCCTGAGGGCTCTGGGTGAGGTTTGGCTTCCCGAGCTTCCAGCACATGGTTTGATAGCACAGTACAACTACAGAGAAATGTAAAAATAAACCCCCAAATGGGAGAAAAAACAACTCGGGAATAGCTCTGGAATAATCCTGGAATAATCTGCTGGGAATGTTATCCCAGGCAGGGCCAGCGTTGGTGTTCTTGGTGCTCTGACAGTGGTGATGTTCAAAGAAGCATCACCCTCAGGAAGAAACCTCCCCCAGAAGAACAAGAACACCTCAGAACACCCTCGAGGCTTTCACTGGCTGCTCCCTGATTCCCACTTTCCCGTGGAATATCATTTGTTTTCTTTCCATAACAACACCCATTATTCCAGGTGTTTGGAAGGCAAAGGTTCCCAAAGGTCATCCAGATATCCCTTCCCTTTGGGAATTCAGCTCAGTGTCCCTGGCACCTTGTGCTCTCTGGTCCTCAAAGGCTTTTTTCCCCCCTCTGTAGCAAAAGCTTTTTATTGACCAAAAAATTTCTGTAAATGTCAATTTTTTTTACCACTTGAATGTACTGGAACTCCAACTAAATTCACTCCACTAATTTTAAGCAATAGAACATTTATCTAAGCCTTAAGAGCTTATTTCTGAATTGAAATCATTATCTAATTATTTATAGATAGAAAATTCAGCAGAATCCTGGCTGCAGATTTCGGAATTCCAAGGATTCCTGAGGATTTCTCTGTAACACAAACACTTGGCCAAACAGCCCAGCTGGAGCACAAGGCCTTGCTCATCTCCCCAAACATTCCTTCCCCATTTTCAGGGTTAAATGGATTTTAGTCAAAGCTGACCATGAGCACAAGGTAATAGATTTTATCCAAGGAAAAGCAGTGGGGTTTATTCGCTTTGGTGACATTTTTGGTCTCTAAATCATTTATTTCCATTCAGAGAATGATTTCATTCCCACCTGAGACCGAGGTTACTTGTCTGGAGCAGAATTTCCCTGCACCACTGCTGAGTTATCCTTGAGTGACTTTGCACAGAGTTACAATAAAGGGGGAAGGAAAAGCTGTGCTGGGAATACAGAAATGGGAACAGCAAGTGTACCCCTGAGCCAGTGTCCCCAGCTGAAATGGGAATGGGTGTTTCCTACAAAAAAATAATCTTCTCTGATGGGATGAATTTGTACCTTATACAGAAATTTATTATGAAGCAGCAGCTGAATTCTGAGTGCTGAGGGTAAGAAATCCGTGGGCAGCTGGAGCTCAGCTCCCTGGAAGCCCATTCAGGGGAGCCTGTGCTGCACCTGGTGCTCGGTGTAAACATCCCAATTGTCCTCCCTGAGGAGGTGTTGGTGCTGAAAATCTTCGTTTTTCCTCCTCAGCCAGGGTGTAAAGGGGTGAGGTGAGTGTGGGTTATACAGCCAGTAACTGATGGCTGTATCCAAACCCAGCTGGGCAGCTGCTGATGGGCCTTTTTTAGTGCAGATCCACCACAGGAGCTCAGTGTTTAGATGGTCTCAGGAGGTGAAATTAAAGATTTCTGTGTGCAGAGTTACACCAGCCCCACGCACTGGGTTCTGCTCCTTTCTCCTCTCTCCCTGTTTTTATCCTTCCTGAGCTCCATATCCTGTCATTTTTCACAAGTTGCTTCCCTCCACTGTTCTTTTGGATATTTTCATTTGTGTTGTCAGTGAGACCTTTCTGCTTTTGTAAGTGAGGAATTGTGAAAGCTCCAGGCTGGGGACAAGGTGGGCATTGGGCACAGCTGGGACTCCATGGGCTGGGAGGGCTTTTCCATGCTCAGGGATCCTGGGATTCTGTGAAAGTTATCCCAGAAGAAGGAAGAACTTAATCGCAGAGCAAGCCCCTGGGCTGGAGAAGCACAGGAGCAGCCCCAGGCTGGAGGTGCCAACAGCGGGCTCCAGGCACAGCTGCTCAGCACTGAGCCCCGTGGGGCTGCCCAGGAAGAGCAGAACAGCCCCAGGGCTGCGGGGCTGCTCCATTGCTGGGTGATTTGGGTTCCCCAAAGCAGCAGAGCTCCATTTGCCCAAAGCCAAAGCAGGAAGTTGGCTCCCTTCCCATGGGTATTTGCCCTCTCACAGATCCCTTTCTCTGCCAGCCTTGGTGATTCTGGAATTCTGTGATTTAAACAACTGACAGAACAAAGTCCTTTTCCAGACTGACACAAACCAACAGAGAAGAATCTGTGATCAAGAATAGGAAGTTGCATCCAAGTTATTTTTCTATGATTCAGTCAGAACCCCAGACTGGTTTGGGTTGGAAGGTCCCCAAAGCCCCTCCAGTGCCACCCCTGCCATGGCAGGGACACCTCCCACTGCCCCAGGCTGCTCCCAGCCCCAATGTCCAGCCTGGCCTTGGGATAAGGGAACCACAAACTCTTTGGTTAAATACTTCATGGAATCATCTTTTCCCATGCTTTGGAAGTGCTCAATCCCCACACACCCCCAGGCTGCACAGGCCTGAGGGCTCTGTTCATGCCCAGGGCTGAGTTCTGCAGTTTGAAGTTTTCTTTTAGGAAAAAAAAAAAAAAAAAAAAGAGAGAGAGAGAAAGAGAAAAGAAAGAAATTGAAAGAAAAGTCTTCAAAGCTTCCTGGCCCTTTTCCTGGTTGCATTTCCTCCCAGCTGCCTGCCCCACTAAAGCCCCACACCATGTGTTTGGCTTTAAGCACAAGCTGAAAGTCACGTGCTGTGTAAGCCCTGCATTAAACAGGGAACCCTTTCCTGACCCACTCCTGGGGCACAGCTTGGATTTCCTGCTGGCTGGGGCCCAGCAGAGTCTCCTGATGAGCTCAGAGCTGCCCAAATTCCAGCCCTGGGGCCTCTGCTCCTGGGTTCTGTGTATCCAACCTGTTCCCACCTGGGATCAGCACAGAGCATGGAAGTTTCCCTTGGCTGCTCTCTGCCCACAGTCCCTGGTTCTGAAATGAAACCTCAGCCTTCCTCAGGAGCTTCTCTGGAAGTGTTCTGGATGTGGGACATGGTTGAGGGGTGGTGATGTTGGGACTGCTTGAGCCTGAAGGGCTCTTCCTGATGTTATAATTTTGGGATGGGGTGATTATCCTGCAGCTCTGCCAGGGAATTTTCAAGCTGTTGTTGAAGTTGAGGTTGAATTGATGTTTGCTGTGGATGAATAACAAACCAGTCTAGAGAACTCATGGCATTCACAAATATAAAACATTAGAGTGTGGGGAGTGATTTTCTGGAAAGGGTTTTAACCAATTAGTTGGAAAATAGAACTTTACTAAACCTGAATTATTAAAAAACACAGGGGGAACTTTGGAAAGGGCCTTCTTTAAATAACAACTGGTAGTGGAAGGTGTCCCTGCCCATGGCAGGGGTTGGAAGGAGATGATCTTTAAGGTCCTTCCAAACCAAACCATTCTCTGATTCCATCAGTGCCATTTTTATGGAAATACCACCTGCCCAAGTGAGGCCTCTCTCCCAGTCTCGTGTGGACCACGCAAATCCACATTTGTGACTCTTTATTAATTTAAATTCTGTGAAGCAGAAGTCATAATGGAAGTTCTCAGTGTGCCCAGGATTTTTTTCAGGATGCTTATTCCTGATGATGCCACTTGGAATTGCAGCTTGAGAGTTTTTAACCAGAGAGAGCCCCCTCCTCTGCAGAGGGGGAAAGGGAACCAGGCAGTGAAAGGAGCAACGAGACAGAGTTTATGGGAGGGAAAGTGAAGTGTGGAGACCTCCTGTGCCATCCTTGAGTGTATTCCCTGGGTTTACCCTGGAAAGCTCCTACAGCTCCTTTTTTTTTCCCCCCTCAGAGGGTTTTGGGGCACTGAGCAGGGAATGGGCCCGGCCCCGAGGCTGCCAGAGCTCCAGGAGCGTTTGGGCAGCGCTGCCAGGGATGCCCAGGCTGGGGCTGCTGGGGGGTCTGGGCAGGGCCAGGGCTGGCACTGGGTGATCCCTGTGGGTCCCTTCCAGCTCAGGATATTGTCTGACTCCTTAAAAAGGAATTGCTGTCCCCCAGACTCTGCCCAAGGGAATGAATGCCCTGTGAAGGTGACCCAAAATCTCCTTGCTGAGATGATAAAATGTCCCCCTGTGATAAGGCCCTGTGTGCATTTCCATTTGCAGTGTCTGGTTATTTCCTGACAAAAACTCAGCTCAAGTGACTCCATTCCAGTTGCTCTCAATGACATCACCTTCTCAGCACTGAAGGGTTTTAATTCCTTCCTAAAAATACCAAGTTTCTCCAAGGAAACAGCTTGGACAGCCTGGCACTGCTGTGGGAGGCAAAGGTGGAATTCCCCTTTTTGTTTCATTTCTCTCCATATGCTGAAATTTGAGCACAAGTAAGAATATTCCAAATATTCAGCACTGGAGTTGTCAGAGAACAAAGTCAAAGAGCAGGGCTGGAGTAGTGACAGTGAACCCTTCTCCAAATTATTCAAATGGGGCAGTTACAAACAAGTTAAACATTGACTCTGATTTCAGAAAAATTCCCATTTGTGTCTTGGTGAATCATTGACATTTCCCTGGTGGCTGTTTTGGAAATGGTTTTTAAAAGCACTTTGAGAACAGGAAAGCTTTTTAAATACAGAAAAAATGAGTTTTTTTCAGAATGTGCCAGGTGAAACTCAAAACAGGGCCCAGAAATACCCTAAAGACTTCAATATTTTGGAGCCTGTGCTGCCTGTGGAAACAAAACCACCACCAACCCCTCAGCAAAACCATCAGGTGCCTCTGTCAGGAGCTCCAGGGGGATTCCCCAGGATTTGGGATCACAGGGACAGTCCTGGTGTTGGGGAATACCAGCCATAGATCCAGAGGGTTTCAATGATTCCTGTATCATTAATTAAACCCCCTGTTTTAATTAGCAGTGCTGTGTTTCTCCTCATTTCCCAAGGGAACTGAGGTGCTGGGGAGAGCAGGATGGAGAACAGCCTGGAATTGGAATTTACACTGGGAAGGGAAGGTCCTTTTATTCCATTTTTATCTGCTCTGGGAGGGCAGCTCCCCACTGCAGCTGGCAGGGTTAATTTTATTCTCCCCATGTGGACCAAAAGCTCCCAAATTATTGGAGGTGAAAAAAATCTCCCCATCTCTTTTAATCTTTCCCTTTTACCTCTTTATTTACACTGGGAATTTGTCTCAGTATCTTCTACCCAAAGCTGCATAAAAAGCTTCTTTATTTGAGGACTTCTTACTGATTTCCTCATTTGTTTCACAGGAGTTTCCCACATATCATTGACATCCAGATAGAACTGTATGGATTTTATCCATAAAGAAGTGTACAGGTAGTTTTTATGGATAGTTTTTTATCCAGTTTTTGCATGTAGCTTGAAGCAGCCCAGCTGCGTTGCAGGGTCAGTAAAAAGCAGAATAAAACAGGATGGATCACAGCAATGCCAGTTAATCCGTTTTTCCCAGCCCTGTAACATGTTCAGGACTATAAAACCCTTTTGTTGAGGTAATTCCCTGTAAGAATTTCCAAAGGATGTGAGGATTTTTTGTCTCCAGGGTGAGCTGGCGCCTCGCCACGTTATTAAACAGGGATTAGGAATAGCAGGGAGGGCTTTAACCATAATTCCTGTAACAGGATAAATGGTTAATAGCCTTTGGGCTGCTGCTTGTGACCTGGGAGTGTTCCCAGGAACACAGATGGGCCCTGCAGAATTCCCAGCACAGGGAAGTTTGGGAATAGCTGCTGGGAGATCCAAACCACTGACCTGGAACTGGGCGGCGTCTCCCGGCTCCCATTTCACCTGGGTTTGGTTAAAGGGCTCTGGGTTTGGATAAAGGGCTCTGGGTTTGGATAAAGGGCTCTGGGTTTGGTTAAAGGGCTCTGGGTTGGCTCCCATTTCACCTGGGTTTGGTTAAAGGGCTCTGGGTTTGGATAAAGGGCTCTGGGTTTGGTTAAAGGGCTCTGGGTTTGCTCCCATTTCACCTGGGTTTGGTTAAAGGGCTCTGGGTTTGGATAAAGGGCTCTGGAGTTGCTCCCACTCCTGGCAAGGTTCTGAAAATAGTCTTGGAAGTTAAAATTATTTAAGACTGGACAAGGATTAAGGGGAGTGATCAGAGCAGGTCCAAGCTGGCCATGGGCACTTCCAGGGATGCAGGGGCAGCCCCAGGGCCTCCCCAGGCTCACAGGAAGGAATTTCTTCCTAAAAGAAGCTGATAATTCATTGTCAGCCTCTACTGAGAAAGCAAACAAAGGGAGATGTCTCCAGTCAGAGGGAGACACAAAGCAAAGGTAACTGTGCAAATGGCAATTCCCTGTGGAGGGGAAAGATCCTCCCAAAGCTGGCAAGATTCACATCAACTCTGCTGAAGTGCAGCTGAGCTGTTTCACTCTTTCAGTCCACAATTTAATTGCCCTGTTTATTTTTCCATTTCATTTTCCCTGCACTGCCCCCGTGCTCTGCTTAGCCCTGTAGCTACTGCAGTGGCTTTATCTGCAGGGAGATTTATTTGAGAATACAAACCTGCAATTTGCAATTTTTCCTTTGTCATTTCATTGGATTTAACGGATTTTCTTTTTAAACACCTGTAGAGAGGCACAGCTGTGGCTGGAAATTCCTGTGACACCATGAGGGGCTTGGCCCAAGGCAACAGCAGAGTTGTAAAATCACAGAATTTGTTTATTCTCCTCTTTTCTTAAGGGCTTTCACACATAAATTTAATCTTTAATGTAAATAAAGGGAATATCAGCACAGCCTCTAGAAGTGCAATACAAGACATCTCACCTTTTAATTTCCACCTGTACTCTCTTGGTTTCTGTCCCCTTTAAAGAATTATCATTTAACAGTCCATTTATTTATAACCTTTATTTATCAGACTTGGAAGGGTGTAGAAATACTGGGCAGGTTTTAATATCAAAACCACATTAAATGGGGATTTCATCCAAGTAGCAGGGCTGAGTTTTGGCCTTTTGTTTCTCATTATTTATAAAGCAACTGGACAAAAGTAAAAAGGTTACTGCCTCAAAGCTGCTTCTTAATGAAGGAGAATTCCTCCCTCTGCATCAAAGGCATTTAATGACTTACAGAGTGATTAAGTTCATTTCTGCAATAATTCCTCACCCAGCAGCCCATGGGCAGTAAATGAAGCCCTGGGAGAGGAAAAGAGGCTTTCTCTGCTCTGAGGTGGCTCCTGGCACACAGGGGAGAGAGAGACCTGGATCCAGAGGGAAAATCCTTCCCCAGGAGGGTGGGGAGGCCCTGGAATGAATTTCCCAAAAAGCTGGGGCTGCCCCTGGATCCCTGGCAGTGCCCAAGGCCAGGCTGGACATTGGGGCTGGGAGCAGCCTGGGACACTGGGAGGTGTCCCTGTCATGGCAGGGGTGGCACTGGAGGGGCTTTGAGGTCCCTCCCAACCCAAACCATTCCAGGATTCCATAATTCTATGAAATTACAGCTTCAGCCTCATTTTCCTCTCTGTTGTCTATAGAGAATTAGGATTTCCAGATGGGTGTCACCCCTCCGAGCTGTGAGCACTGCTCAGTGCATAAAAACAGGGCTGAGGGAGACATCCCATAAATATCCAACACATTTTTAATCCTGGATGTGGCCTGAGGACCAGCAGCATTCAAAGAACAATTTCCAGTGGAGAGCTTTGTCAAACACACGAGTCACAAAACCTAAAATAAAATAAAAACTGATTCCAACACTGCATGAAAGCAAAAAAACCTCAAAGTCCAGAAAGCAAACAGAATGGGAAAACCCTTCCTGGTGGAATTGGTGGCTGGGAGAGGATAATCAAGGGCCAGGCTGGGAGGATGAACCTGCAGAAATTTAAATTGAGAGGGAGCCACAGTTTGCTCCTTTCTACAGGGGGAGCTCAGCCCCAGCTCAGGCTCAGCTCAGGCTCAGCTCAGGCTCAGGCTCAGGGCAGCCCTGCACTGGCTCAGCTGCTGCCCTGCCCCAGCTGAACTCAGCCTTGTGCCAATTCTCCCAATCCTTGATCACCAGCACCAGCTCAGAGGTGTCCTGTGCTCGCTAAAGCTGTGCAGGTGTGAAGTGAATTCCTTTTATCCCCTTCCCCTGCTCTCATTTCCTTTCATTCCCTCCCCCTTGGCATCCCCTTTAGGCCTGGCTTTGACAAAATCTGGCTAAAATTTAGCCAAATTTTGGCTAAATCTGCACAGGGTTTTAATAAAAACCCTTCCAACACTCCCCTGGCGTTCCCACGTCCCTGCTGATGGTTTGTAGAAATATTTTCTGTTGGTTTTTGAGGTGGGGAGGAGGCTTTTCATTCTGTATTTGCTCTGTGCTGAATCCATAGAGCCTGGATGCTGCTGGGAAGGTTGGTTTCCCAGTGGGCAGGAGGAGAAAGGGCAGGGCTGGATGGGATCTTGGGCAGGAATTGTTCCCTGAGAGGATGGGGAGACCCTGGAATGAAATTCCCAAAAAGCTGGGGCTGCCTCTGGATCCCTGGCAGTGCCCAAGGCCGGCTTAGACAGGGCTTGGAGCAGCCTGGGACAGTGGGAGGTGCTTATTTTGCTCTTAGGAGAGAAAAATGAAGGGAAAATCCTTTTCTTCCCCTTTTTTTTTTCCCTGAAGGAATGTCCAGCTGCTGTTTTCACACCCCTCTTGTTGAACTTCGCTTTGGAGATGTCCCAAACAGAAAGACTCAACCCCAGAAGAGCCAAAAAACCAATTTATCTGCAGAATTCACCAGGCACATTTTAAATATGATTTTTTTTTCCCCTCCTGCTATTTGGCTGAAAGAATAAACAGCAGCTGAAACATCTGCTTTTAGTGCTGGGTATTGGTGGGCAGGCAGAGCTCTGGGGCTGTTTAAAAATATTGGAATCAAAAGTGGCAAAATCGGTACTTTCCCCATGAAAACGTATTTTTAATGGCAGCTGCCGTATCTTAAAATTTAGCCTGGAATTACAATTTCAGCATCTCAAGTGCTCTCAAGAGCAACAGATCAAGGCCAGTAGGTGGCAACAAAAGGATTCTGTAAAATTCAGCATTCGGGTGTTCGTGCTCCAGCCCGAGGCCATGGAATGACAACAGAGAAAGAATTCCAGGTGATCCCTTCCCGACAAAAAGAACAGAGAGAGAATTCCAGGCGATCCCTTCCCGACAAAAAGAATAGAGAGAGAATTCCAGGTGATCTCTTCCCGACAAAAAGAACAGAGACAGAATTTCAGGTGATCCCTTCCCGACAAAAAGAACAGAGAGAGAATTCCAGGCGATCCCTTCCCGACAAAAAGAATAGAGAGAGAATTCCAGGTGATCTCTTCCCGACAAAAAGAACAGAGACAGAATTTCAGGTGATCCCTTCCCGACAAAAAGAACAGAGAGAGAATTCCAGGTGATCCCTTCCTGGCAAACAAAAAGCTTTGGATTGGATGTGAGCTGAGCCTGTGCCATGTCTGAGCATAAAATAAAATGTTAATAAGTGCATTAGAGTTGCACCCAGTGAACCAAATGTGATTGTAATTTTAATTTTTGTGGCGTTTTTTTAACAGCAGCGACATTGCCCAACAGAAGTAATTTTGGATTTTTAAAAGGTTTTCTAGAGCCATGATGTGATTTTGATGTATTTCATAGGCGTGTTTTAACATTGCTGAAACAGAAGGAAATTGGGTGGGGTTTGCAGTGTTTCTGTCGTGTAGGAATCTGCAAAAACACTGGGCACACACCAAGGGTGTAAAAACCTCGGTGTCATCAAGGACCACGTGGGGTATTTTGTTCATGGAATCCCAGAATGATTTGGGTTGGAAAGACCTTAAGGATCATCCCATCCCACCCCTGCCATGAGCAGGGACACCTCCCACTGTCCCAGGCTGCTCCCAGCCCCAATGTCCAGCCTGGCCTTGGGCACTGCCAGGGATGGAGGGGGGCATTGAGCAACCTTTAAAATGAAAGAAAAATTAAAATTAAACCTTAAATTTAATTTTTTTTTAGTCAAAATAGGATTAGCTGTCACAGCACACTGCCAGAACACAATCATGTCTAGAAGATAGATGTTTAGGGTCTGGAAAACAGCAGGAGAGGCTGAGGGAGCTGGGAAAGGGGCTCAGCCTGGAGCAAAGGAGGCTCAGGGGGGACCCTGTGGCTCTGCACAGCTCCCTGACAGGAGGGGCAGGGAAAGGAGGAGAAGAAATGGCCTCCAATTGCCCCAGGGGAGGCTCAGGGTGGAGATTGGGAACAATTTTTCCCTGCCAGAGTGGGGAGGCCTTGGGATGAGGTGCCCAGGGAGTGGTGGAGTCGCTGTCTCTGGGAGTGTTCAGGAGGAGTCTGGATGTGGCCCTTGGGGACAGGCTTTGGGGTGATGCTGCTGCTGCTGGGCTGGCACTGGGTGCTCCTGAAGGGCTCTGCCCACCTCTGGGATTCTGTGATCAGTCTGATCCCCTGTGCTGTATCCCCAAAATCCCCTCAGGCTCTCCCCACAGAGTCACATCCCCGTGGCTGTCGCTGAGCTCAGTCGAAGTGCCTTGGGAAATGTGGTGTCAAAGGCATTCCCAGATCACCACCACAGGGATCCTGCTGATCCACAGCTGCTCCAGAGGGGACAAACCTCTCCCTGCATCCTCAGGAAGACACTTGGTCAGCTCAGCTCTGCCATGGCTGGGATCAGCAGCCCAAAGTGCCTCATTTCTTCTGATCTTCTTCACTCTCCAGTTCAGAGGACCCACAGTGTACCCAGCACAGCCTGGGAGGGTACAGGTTGTACAGAGAGGTTGTGGATTCCCCATCCCTGGAAGTGTCCCAGGGCCAGTTTGGATGGAGTTTGGAGCAGCCTGGGACAGTGGGAGGTGTCCCTTCTATGGCAGGGGTGGCACTGGGTGATCTTTAAGGTCCCTCCTGATCCAAACCAGTCTGGGATCGTGTTGGGTGCACAGCTGGCAGCACAGCTGGCAGCACAGATGGGCAAGGGCAGCGGGGTTGTGGCAACACCTTCACTTCCAGAGATGCAGCTGGGAAGGAGCTGGTGGGACCCAGCTCATCTCCAGATGCATTTGCCTGCTCCTCCAAGCAGGGCCCATCCCCAGCAGTGTCCCCAGGCTGCAGCCTGGCAGGGGGTGCCTGTCCCCAGCACCGAGGGCTCTCCATGAGACCCTTCACCTCCTTTTTCCTCTGGGGTGGCTAACACCTGGTGTCAGAGGTGGGATGAGACCAAATGGTGCTGTTGGGCTTTTAGCTCCTTTCTGAGCCACGCTGACAGCGTTTCAGGCTCGTTGTTTACAGGGCCCACAGCAGATTTGTGTCTCCTGGCTGCTGGAAGCTGCTGCAGAGCCGTGCTCTGAGTGGGAGGAAAACCACAATGGCAGCTTTTGAGTGGCTCTCAGCTTTGCCACCTACGAAACAAAGCTTTGCTGACAGAAACAAGACTTTTCTAACCCAGCTGTTGCAGCATTTCTGAGATCTCTCATCCCCCAGCAGTGCTGGAGGCACTCCCAGTTTTCCCAGTGGTTGCTGCAGTATCAGGGGCAGAGACCACAGGGATTTGTCCAGGGAGATTGCTCGGGTTCTTTGGGAGAACCAGACAATTTATCCAGCCCTTGCCATGCATCCCTCGAGCTCCTGCCTGCTCCAGGCCAGGCCCTTGTTTCCAGCCATCGAGCTCTTTGTGAAGGTGAGCACTGGGCAGGGTGTGCTCCTGGAGGAGTTTTTGCTGGACCTGAGATTTGTTTGACAGCACTGAGCAAGGGGAAAAAGGACAAACAGAACTGGTTTAATTCTTGTCTCTTGTTGGGTTATAAGGGCTGCAAACGTTAATGAATTAACCTATTAACCAAGTGAATGGGACACTTGGGTTTCTATGCATCTCCCCCTGACATTTAATCGAACTTTTCAAGCTGTGCTTTAGGAGAATCATGTGAAGGGCTTCAAAGTGAGACCTTTTCTCACCTGAAGTCTCGCTCGGTAGCACCTCTGTAACCTTTGCCTCATTTTAACAAAGCCTCTTAACAAAGTGCAATATAAATTACATGAGAGCAACACTTGGGTGGCCACCTTCTCCACAGCCCTTCAGTTTGCAATTCTTAATTAATCAATTTATTCTGCTTGTTCTCTTCAGTGCTTTAGACAACACATCTCTCTTTAGGCTGGTAAATATTTCTCTGTTCCTTTCCTGTGCTCACCAGCTGATGTAACTCATTTTCATCTTGCAGTGACTTGTGCAGATTCACGTTGGTGTAGACAAATGAGCTGGAGGCTGTTTCCTTTGGAGGGACTGCTGTGATTTACACACAGATTTATTTATAATTTGGAATTTTTCCAATTGCAGGCTGGCAGTGATGGGGAAAGTATTGGAAACTGCCCGTTCTCTCAGCGCCTGTTTATGATCCTGTGGCTCAAAGGTGTCATATTTAATGTCACAACCGTGGATTTGAAAAGGTGAGATTGTCACTTTTCATTCTGAGATCTTTTTAGCACTACTTTTCCAAAAGGGGGTTTTAAAGGGTGACTCTGCCAGGCTGGGAGAGCTGGGTGTGTCCAGCCTGCAGAAGAAATGATTCTGAGGAGACCTTAGAGCCCCTTCCAGTGCCTACAGGGGCTCATAAAAAGGAGGGAGAGGGACTTTCTATTGTGATAAAAGGATGGGTTATAAATGTTGGATTTGTTTATAATAAGACAACAGTCATATGGAAGAATGTACCAAATAGGATTTATGTTAAGTAAGAGTGTACTAAGTAGAATTTATGTTAAGTGAGAGAAGGTTAGAGAGAAATGTAACCCCGAAATAGTTGCAATAAATGGAAAAACATAGCAATAAATGTCTTTTTTAGTTGATTAACCAGAAACAGAATAAATAAACTGTGTGTGCCCTAAGAGGCCCTTATCTCGCCCAAGATTCACACCTGCAGAAGGCGATGCCTGCTGATGAATTACCAGGGAAAGGGAGGACACCACACGGCATTGAAGAAACCCAGAAAGGGGCCCGGGGTGCTGAATGTCCGGGCTGGGCTGAGTGAAGTGTAAATTACTGCAGATGGAACAGTTTGGAAAAAGTAAATTAAAGGAGAGTGGGATTTTATCAGGATACAAATGGTATTTATTGGTAGAACAAAGGCACAAAAGACACAGCGCTGTGGACACTCAGCGATCAGCCAGAGGTGTGGGGCTGTTCACTTTTCAAAGGCCTTAAATCCCTTTTTCACTACGACTTTTTCTTTCCCAGAAAACCTGCGGACCTGCAGAACCTGGCCCCGGGCACCAACCCCCCGTTCATGACTTTTGACGGCGAAGTGAAAACCGACGTCAACAAGATCGAGGAATTCTTGGAGGAAAAGCTGGCACCGCCCCGGTACCGCATCCCCACTCCGCTCAGGAGGCTGCACGCGTTCCGGGGTCCCCGGGGGGCTGCTCCAGCTCAGGGGTGGCTTTGGCTGCTGGGAAACAGAGCTGGAGCCGGGGGTGTCCCTGGGATGTTCCTGGGATGTCCCCGGGGTGTCCCTGGGGTGTCCCCGGGATGTCCCCAGGGTGTCCCCAGGTCACGGCCGTGCTGCTCCCGCTGCTGTCCCTCACCCCGAGCTCCCTGCTGAGTCATTCCCAGGGCATGGAACCCACGGCTTGGGAAGCTGGGGGCTGCTGCAGGACCGTGACCTTCTTCCCTTCTTGGGAGCGTTTGAGGTTTTCCCTCTTTGCACCGTGCAAATAATTGTGCTTCCTGGGGGCTGGGAGCTCAGGGGGACCTCACTGCTCTCTGAAACCACCTGAAGGACCCTGCAGTGAGGGGGGGTCGGGTTCTGCTGCCATGTCCCAAGTGAAGGGATGAGAGGAAATTGCCTCAAATTGCACCAGGAGAGGCTCAGGTTGGAGACTGGAAAAATGTTTTCCCTTCACGAGTGGTCCCAGGGTGGATCACCATCTCTGGAAGTGTCCCAGTCATCAGGATGTGGCCCTTGGGGACAGGGTTTGGGCTGCTGCTGGTGCTGCTGGGGGGTGGTGGGGCTGGATGCTGCTGAAGGTGTTTTCCAGCCCTGATGATTCTGGGATTCTGTGGAGCCTTGTGCCCAGTGGATGTGCTGGGGCTCTTTCAGAGTGCCCATGTGGGTCCATCAGGCTGCACGTGGGGCTCTGAGGTTTGGATTTGTCCTTCCCCAACCTCTGCTGTCCCTCCATTGTCCCAGCATTGTGTCCCCTACCCCACAGACATTTTCTCCCCCGGGATATCCATCTCCTCCCTGCACTCCCTTCTCAAGCAGCCCAGCCTGACTTAAACCAGGGAAGCAGCTGTTTCCCTCCACTTTTTTCCACTCTTATCCCTCCCTGGCAGCTACAGCTCCTGGAATGGCTGCTGTCACCTTGCTGATGCCCTGAGTGGGCTGAGCCAGGAGCCTGAGAGGAGCAGAGAGTGGGGATTTTCCCTCCACTCCTCCTCATGGCAGGAGCCACGTTCCAGGCAGCCTCACCTCTGCAGGAGAAAGCCTGGAAGTAACCCTGGGATGTTTGGGCAGTGCTTGCAGCAGTAGCAGCCATTTCCCATTGCCCTCAGGATAAGATGATTTAGGTAGGGTTTAAAGGAAGTGATTTTTAGTTTAGGATGGCTCCCTTTGAGATCTGTGTGGCTGTGTGTGGTCACCCTACAAATAAATGTGTACTAATTACAGTGGGGATAAAAATAAAGGCTAATTGGGTAGCTTCTTTTTGTTTCTTTTGGACTTCTCAGGTATCCCAAACTTGCACCGAAGCACCCCGAGTCGAACTCTGCAGGAAATGATGTCTTTGCAAAATTCTCTGCATTTATAAAGAACCCGAGAAAAGATGCAAATGAAAGTAGGTGCTGCAGTCCTGTCAGCCCTGGGAGGGAGAAACCAGACCTGTGTGATTTTGGGACACTGCTGGAGATGTCCCATTGCCAGCTCAGGGATTTGCCAGAGTATGGAGACTGTGGAAATCTGTGCCTGTTCCCTCCTTTAGTTGAGGATTCCCAGAATTGGTGGAAGCACACACTGCTGTCACCATGGGAGCACCAATTCCAGCCTCTCCTCATTCCTTCAGTTCTGGGATCTGTGAGGCTGCACCTTCCCTGCAGCTTTGCCAAAAGCACAGCCCTCTGGAAGGGAGAGATTCCATATTTCCATAAATATTGAGGACTTCAGCCCCCTGGCACACCCCTAAAGCAGGACCCTCATGACCACCAGGTCAGGCCCTAGGCTGGAGGAGGGCAGGGTTAGATTAAATATTAGGGAGAAATCCTTTCTTGCGAGGGTGATGAGGCCCTGGCACAGGTTGGTTGTGGTCTCCCCATCCCTGGCAGTGTCCCAGGTTGGACACTGGGGCTGGGAGCAGCCTGGGACAGTGGGAGGTGTCCCTGCCATGGCAGGGGTGGCACTGGATGGGCTTTAAGGTCCCTCCCAACCCAAACCATTCCAGGATTCTGTCTGTCCTTCAGCTCTCAGGCCTGTTCCCTGGGCTGGCTTTGAAGACCCCAAAGTGGCATCCCAGGGCCTTGCTGTTGTCCCTGCAGCTGGGCTGCCCTGCCTGTGGGCAAGCACTGGCCCCGGGGCTCCCCAGGCAGGAGTCAGTGAGGAGGCAGAGCCAGGCCACGGTGCCAAACCTCGCCCCTCAGAGGGTTTGAGAAGCCATTCCTGGTAACACAGCCCCAGGATGGTTTTTCCCAGAACTCCCTTTAGCTCCTTAGAGCCCTTATCTCAGCTTTAAGGTTTAAGCCTAAGATCAAGGAATTGCAGGAGTTGGCACAGCCAGGTGCCTGGGTTGCTGCCAGGAGACAGGATGCAGGAGTTGCTTGGTGTCACAGGGCTCTTGGTACAGACTTGAATGATCCTTTTATTCTCTTTAACTCAGATTTGGAAAAATCTTTGCTTAAAGCCCTGAAGAAGCTGGACAGCTACTTAAATAACCCCTTGCCTGATGAAATCGATGCTTACAGCACGGAGGAGATCACTGTTTCCAGACGGAAATTCCTGGATGGAGATGAGCTGACTTTAGCAGATTGCAACCTCCTACCAAAGCTCCACATAATCAAGGTTTGCATTTGCTTTTTTAGCCTCCTGGAGCGAAGGGAAACACAGCAGCTTAAATCCTTTTCTAGAAGGCAGAGGGATCCTTTCTCTGTCCTGAGGCCATTCCCTTACAGCACAGGCAGGCAGATCCTCCCTTGGATGGGTGTGGAGGTGTGGAGCAGCTGCCTCCTGTCACTGCAGTGGCTGAGCTGCTCACAGCCCAGAGCTGAAAGGAGGGCTGGATTCAGGGCTGCAGAGAAGTGTTCTCATCTGCATATCAAGCCAAGGAAGGTTACCGTGTGTTGTCCATCCCAATTTGTGTCTCCCCCGTGTTTCATCTCCAATTCTGGCTTTGCTGAGCATCCCCACTGGTGGTACCAGTCAGGGTGACAGGGTGGCCTCCAGCTGCTGCCTCCCAGGTAGGGCTCCAAGGCTCCTCTTGCACAGCAAGAGCAAGAGGAGCATCCACACACACCCAAACAGCTCCAGTGACCTGGGGATGGTGTTGTCACAGCCCAAGAAGGCTGGAGAGGGATTTTTCACAAGGGCATGGAGTGACAGGACAAGGGGGAATGGCCTTGAGCTGAAGGAGAGAAGGGTTAAATAGGATATGGGGAAGGAATTGTTCCCTGGCAGGGTGGGCAGGCCCTGGCACAGGGTGCCCAGAGCAGCTGGGGCTGCCCCTGGCTCCCTGGCAGTGCCCAAGGCCAGGCTGGACATTGGGGCTGGGAGCAGCCTGGGACAGTGGGCGGTGTCCCTGCCATGGCTGGGGTGGAACCAGATGATCTTTGAGGCCCCTTCTGACCCAAATCATTCTGGGATTCTACTCTGCAAGGCTCTGAAAGAGAAATGTCCACACGGAAATGTCACTGGTTTTCAAACAAACAAACAAAGTCACTTCAGGAAGTTTCCTGCTTTGTCAGAGGAAGAGGGAATCCAATCACTTTCTGATACCTCCACAAGTGAAAACTTTGCCCAGACTTCTCCTGGTTGATCCCATTGCAGAGAGCAGCCAGGGATGAGCCTTTTCCTATGCCCAGGCACGGCAAACCCCAGGAGGCAGCCAGGACCAGCACAGGGAGAGTCCCCTCGGCTCAGCTGAATATCTGGGGAAG
>VXAC01003221.1:416749-465313 GCA_013399225.1 Rhipidura dahli | reverse complement strand
TTTTTTTTTTTTTTGGAGAATAAACTAGATTAAATTCTGTTGACTTAACAGTGTTTTGTGCTTGGGGGTGGGAAAAGGAATATTTTTTCTTTCTTTATTAATTTTTCCTAACATTTGCTTGGATGGTATTTATTGCATAGTTACCACGGGTATGGGAATGTCTGTCTCTGCGCTCACGCTGACAGCCAAAGCAATGTTTGCAGTGGCTTGATTAAAAAAAAAAAAGATAAATCACAGAACAAAGGAAAAAAACCCTCAAAAATAAATGGACTGCATGTTAGTGTAACCCCACTGTCCACTGTGTGCTCCCTGTCCCTCGAGTCGCAGCCCAGCCGCTGCTCCTGCGTGATTTCGGGCTCCCATGTGGGATGGATCCCTTTGGGTCTCAGGCAACCATGGCCAAACTGGTGTTGAGGACAATTTGGGACTGGGATAAGTGCAAAGGTACCCCAGGGTCCTTATGATCCTGGCTGCTTTTTGAAAAAATTGAAAGGTTTTGGACAGGAGCTGGAAAAGCACATTCTGCTCTGTCTCATTGGGTACTCAGTGATAGATCAAATAATTTAATGAGTAAAATCTGGGTTACAGAACGGGCTGGGAACTGTTGTTCTTGGGCAAAGACCTTGTGAATTGAGATCCTGGTGTGAAATCAGGATGGGCCAGATCTGTCCTTGTGCTTGGAGGAATGGGCAGAATCCATTCTGGTTGGCTGTATTTTATGATAGAGGAAAATTCACAAAAATTCGAAGGTCTTTAACAAGCCCCATCCTGCAAGATCTCTCTTTGAAATAGTGCAATTTTAATTAATATTACCATTGATAACAGCAAAGTTTGGCTCTTATAATTTGATTTCTGGTGGTTTAATCCTTAAGAATCCATCCTTCTTTTAGTTTTCAGAGTTTACTCATCCAGCTTCTTTATACTCTCATAAGGGTTGGGAATTCACCTTCCAAATGAAGGGTTAAACTTCTTATCAAACCACTCCATTTGCTGGAGATTTAAGCGCAGTGTGATAAGACAGAGGTTGCCAAGGCTGTGAGAAAATAGTTTAAAAATCCCAAACAAAAATACAACCCCCAAATGTAAAAACCTCAACAGACGTGACCTGCAAATTATTTTTCTTTTTTTTTAAATGCTGAGTGAAATATTTCACCCAGAAATACGTGTACTCCTGCCTTTCAGTGCCAGGTGGATGGAAAAATATCATCATATCTGTCACATCTGTTTGAACCAACTTTCTCTTGGGTCATCTCTGGAGGGAGGGGCAACGGTGACATGGTCTAATCTTTTGCTGCAGGATGGTTCACATGAGTGAGTGTATTTCATGTAAGAAAGAAGACACTTCCAAACTTTGAGGATGGTTATACGGAGGTCAAATAGTCAGGGATTTGGGAATGAGGGAGGAGGGGCAGAGTATTGACCTTTATTTGGGCTCTTTCTCCCCTGTTTCAAAATGAACCCAGTTAAACTATGTCTACCACAAAGGAGGATTTGGCAGATGGAAGCAGAACAGGCAGTAATCATTTTGTAGTGTTGTATTTTCTCTCCTTTCTTCTCTGTTGACAAAAATGTGTAAAAAAAAAAAAAAGTCAGAACAAATGGTACACATTTAAAATCTTATGTTAATCACCTTTCTGCTTTCTCAATGAATATTTTAAGCATAAAGCCTAAATGTTGAAATAAAACAGAGTGAAGAATTACTGAGATGCAAATGGAGATCTTGTTGGCTCCTAATTAATCATCTGCAAACTATAAAGCTATTTTCAATTAGCCTGACAAACCAAAGGAAATAATCATCTTTGCTGATATTAAGCTTGAGAGATTATTATTTTTTAATTTGTGATGCTACAACCTTTCCCTCCTTTCGCTCCTCAACAGATTGCAATTGGACTAAAATATTGATTTCCAGGACCACAGCAATATCAAAAAATAGAGGAGGATTTGCATGGCAGAATTTTGCAGTTGGCAATTTTTGTGGGGGATTTTTTCCATTTGTTTTAGACAGAACTGGCTCCTGAGTTTCTCTCTCTAACTTTTTTTCTCAAAAGTGCAAACACTTTCTTGCAGTTTCCTTCTGATGTTGTTTCTCAGGTCTTAGGGGCATTGAGTGAAATGCAGCAGGACTGGGGCAAGCCCAGAGAATGAACATCGTGAAAAGGACACAAATGGAGACATGCTGTCTGCATATACTCTAGGAAATATATACATTTTGTCTAGAGACTCCTAACATCAATTAACTTATATTTCAATGTCAGGAAGAGGATGAACAGAATCCCTAAGATCACATCTCCCCTGCTGCATAAGATGCTAAATTAACATTAGTGTTCTATCAAATTATGAATTAATTTAAAAAAATTTATTCTCTTTGAGCAAATATTCCAGAATTTTAATGTCTTGAAGGGTTTTGTTTGTGCGTTTGTGCTTATGTTTTGTGTTTGCTTTGTTTTGCTTGTTTGCTTGGGTGGGCTTTTGTTTCTTCTTTCCTTCCCTTTAATGAGTAAAACCTTGTTTACAGAAAGGCTGAGGACTGTTGTTTTTGGGCAAACACCTTGTGAATGGCCACTCTGCCTTTCTTCATTGCTGAGATTGCAGGGAAGAGCTGATGATGGGCAGGTTGGAGCAGGAAAACCCTCTGAGTCATGGCTCCACTTTGGTAATCTAAATTGTGCAGAAAACATCATGGAAGTCATTAGTGGGGTCAATTCTTGTGGCCTTTTTGCAGGCAAAATTCCTTTGGGGAATTTGAGTGAGTAATAGCTGCTGTGCTGCTGTGTCCATTGCAGCTACATTTTAATCCAGCAAAACTCCACTGACATCAGTGGAAAGACTCCTAATGGATAAGGCAATGAGACTTGAATCAAGACATCCTATGCATTATTTTCAACCTTATCACCTTGATTTATCCAGCCTACAGAAGAGGAGACTGAGGAGAGACCTCATAGCAGTCTACAGCTTCCTAAGCTAAAGGGGATGTGCAGTGGCCAGAACTGATGTCTCCTCCCTGGTGACCAATGGCAAGACCTGAGAGAATGGCCTCAAGCTGAGTCAGGGCAAATTTAGGTTGAATATTAGAAAAAGGTTCTTCTCTCGGAGTGTGTTTGGGCACTGCAAAAAGCTACCCAGGGAAAGTGGTCAGAGCACCAAGCGTGACAGAGCTCATGGTGCGTTTGGACAATGCTCTGAAGGCACATGGTGTGACTCTTGGGGCTGTCCTGTGCAGAGCCAGGAGGTGGGCTCAACTATCCTTGTGGGTCCTCTCTGACTCAGGATATTCTGGGATTCTGGGATCTCAGATAATGTTTTAGCTCTGTTGTTCCCATAGTGGTACACATGTGCACACAGATGTTGTGATATTGAAGGGATATTTTTAGGATTACCAACCTTGGTGCTTTGAAGTAGAAAAAAAATAGAATTGTTTCAATTAACACAGTCTGCAAACTTTTAATTTTTATCCTGTGCTTTTGAATTATTAGTTGACTTAGGATGCATCTAGACCTGCGGTTAGGTTCAGATTAGTAGTGTGTTTTTGAACTGATTTCCACCTTGCAGTGACAAGATTTTATCTTGGCTCGCGCAGCATGGTTTCCTTGGACCTTCACCTGCTACACTCACAGGAATTCAGGCCTCAGGGCCAGAATATAACTACACTGAAGTTATCCCCCAAAATAAGATCTTTGAGTCCTCAGCATGGGTTGCTTTCCCCTCCAGAATCACTTGTATTTCTAACGTTCACAGAATCATAGACTGCATGTTCTCATACCCATTTTTGGTCACTGAAACTCTTGATTCACTCAAGACTGGTTTTAATCTGGGGAAGAATCAGGGTGAGTGATGAAGAGACAAGAGGGAACCCATTTTGGTTTTTTTTAAAGCTTAGGAGGTGTTTGGGATAACAAACATAAAGAAGTTCTTATTACAAAAACCATGTAAACAAAGCCTGTAAAAGTAGCCTATTTACCCCTACCTCTTTTCATCGAGGTTCTATATGGCATTGGAAAAGTCAACCCAGTCTTGTCACGTGGAAACAGGTAATAAATGTGTGATCATCATTAAGATGCGAAATTTCACACCCTGAACTCTGCTTTGTGGGTACAGACCTCTCCGTGCTATCTAAAGCCAGAGAGTCTCATGCCTGTATTTATCCTTCAGAATATCAAATATCAAATTCTTTAAAAATACTATGTTCATCTCAACCTGAAGTGCAAATCCAGCGTTTAATTTCTTCCACATCCTCCCATCCCTAAATCTGGAGAAAAGGCGTGTTGTGAAGATAAATCCATCACTTGTGCAGAGCTTGGCTGCAGGTTGATGAGCACCATGGAAAACCCATCAGCTTTAATGAGTCTGCAAGAAAGCAGGAGGGAGGAGTAAGCAAAACACAGGTCCATGGCTCAGGGAGGGCAATGTCCTCCCTGTGCCCTGAATGAGGCAAAGGAAAATAAAAAGGTGAGATTGTCATATGTAGAAAGAGCAATAGAGGTGAAGGAAGGGTGGATAATTCAGTCTGGTGCTTCCTAATGTTTTGGGGGCTGATTTTTTAATTTTTGTACAGTTTTTTTTTTTAAATGAAATTTTGGGTTGCATTCTTCTGTAGAAATAAACATGAAATACACATGTAGAAATACATGCAGGTATAGGTGGATGCTTATGGGTGGTATGGACTTCATGCTTTGTCACAAAGGAAATGCAAAATGTGCTGTGCCTGTGCATAAGTGTATTTATACCCAGAGACCCGGAGGGTCCCTGTGTCACCTGCCTGTCTTTGCTGGTTCTGTGTGTGCCTGTGTGGATATCTAAGCTACAGCTCTACAGAAACCAAGGCGCAGCACAAATGTATAGCAAATTTATACCTGTTTCACACAATGCCCTGAGGCTATGCAGAGTCCCGGGTGGATGTTGGATCACTCTATCTTAGAAGTGTATTTTCCTTGTTATAAGTTTAAATTAAGGCTTTGACCTGAAGCTCAACTCATTTTTTTTCTCTCAAGGTACAAAACACCTGGTAATTTAACCTGTCCTTTTACATTTCCACTCTGGGTTACTGTCGACTCCAGAGGCACTGAAATAATTAATGAAAACCTGTCCTCTGGGAAGACAGAAGTGACTGAGACACTCAGGGAAAGCTTTCTTGCAAGCCTCACATGCCGGTGTTCATGCTAACGTGGATAATAAGTGAACCACCTGCATGCGTATTTAGACTTAGCCCATGACCATTTTAATTCCCAATTAATATTGCATTGCAATATTACGGTGCAACTGTTTATTTCACTGTTTCTGTGTTAAAATCACATTAACCTTCTTACACTTCTTGAGTGGATAACTCTTTTCCTGCTAAGCCACAAATCACCCAGTGCATAACATGGCTGCAGGTAGCACTGCTGTCTGCAGACCTAGATTTCTTTATTCCAAGTCAGAATACAATCCTTCAGTTCCAGTTGTGCTTTTAATTACACTCTTCCCTGATATTCACCATTCATAGAAGAGCTTCTTCTCTCAACTGCAACCATAACTGAAAATTATGAAGTCAGAAGAAAGCAGTATGTATGCAGTATGGGCTGCTGTGAATGACAAGGGGTGTTGATGACTTTTTTTGGACACTTTTGGTTTGTTTCCCCAGATCCCAAGATTGCCCATGGCCAGGGAGGGCAGAGGATCCCTCTCTGTAAGAGGTGAATTTGCCTCCCTTGCAAAACCTCAAGCCAGTTGCAGAAGGTCATCCCTCTTCTCCATGCATGCAGAAATGATGGCTGATGAATTTACTTCCTGCAGCTTCGCACTGGAGCAGATTTATAGATTCTGTGATAAATTTTAAACTATATTTAGGGACTCTGAGGAAACAGCAATGAATAGAAGCAGGTCCTGAACTGTTATTCTTGATTGCATCTGCTTCATAATAGACTTTTTTTAAAGTATCAGTATGGGACAGGAAGTGGAGGGGAATATAAAATTATGCTGAGCCCAGAGAAAGGAGGATCCTCAAGTAGGAATTGAACAAGGCCCAGGGGAAAGCCAAAAATGAGGAAGGAGGGACTGAACATATGATGGATTTCTGAACAGTCACCCAGGGTCTTTCCATTAATAGCAGGCAGGATGTTTTCCTTTATGAAAACCCGATTAAGTTTGTCAGACACTGATAACCTTTCTATAAGGATTTTCATTCTGTGTGCTGGATGCATGGACAGAACAGGGATATTCTTGTCTATTAATTTCCGTAGGGTGGCTTTTCTATAAAATCCTGGACATCCAAAAAGAGTTATGCTTCCATCTGCTCCTGCCAACCTTATTTCTATTTAGGAGACCTTTTCCAAAGAGGTCGTGGGAGAGGAAGGTGAAAGCCTATGGATTTGATGATGGATATTTGTCCCTGTTGTCTCTGCGTAGGTACTTCATGGATGTCATATAGGAATGGCTGTTTTTGTTCTGCAGAGTTGTCCCTTCGCATCAAGCAATGAAAAACTGGAGTGCAGGCTCTGGGGGGGACGTCTCTCCTTATCACTTCATTGGAAAATTGACTGGAAGTTTTATCATACAAACCTTGAGCAGCAAATTCTATATCTCTGCTCCGAGTTGCTGTTTCAGTGTCCTGTCTCTGGCTCTTGCCCTTGGAGTGGACAACACCCAGGTCTTCTTTGGCTTCTGCCTTTAGCAGTGGGTCTCAGGTTTTGCTTGCCTGTGGTGCAGAGGAAATCTGCCCAAGCTGTTCCTGCCCTGTCTGAGTGGAAGGAGTTGGTCTCTGGAAGATTTCTCTATTTTTTTTTTTAAGAATTGAGACAGAAGAAAGGTAGGAGGCAACAAACTTTTCAAGCCTCCTGCATTCTTGAAGACCTCAGGATATTCAAGCATTTGTGCTTGCTTTTCTGGAGTATGATAGATCAGCACAGAGTGACTAAGCAGCTCAGACATGATTTATGATGTTCGGAGAGATGAGGAAATCCCATGTTTTCACTGAATTTTCTTTCCATTCCCTCTGGTCTACTTGATCCTCCTCTCTGACATGATGTCATGCATCTTCACTGTGCATGCAGAGTGAATAGCTCTCCAAATCAAATCTGTCTTCAAACTTTGACGACCAGGCCTTCATCCCAGTGTTGCTAAAATCAATTGCCAGGTCTCATTCTCCGCTCACTCTCAGCAATTACTGAGTTTCTTTGACTAAGTTCTCCCTTCAGGCTATTGGACAACCCCATTTTCTCTCTTCTCCACCATAAATCTCCTGTGTTAGGAACATGAGCCATTTTTCCTTTAAGGCAGTGGAAATCTGTAGTCACTGACAATCCAGGGACATGGAAGGGAAAACATCTATCATGCCTATAGAAGTTTATTGATTTTGATAAGTGCCTTGGTCAAGATCGATCCATACAAACATATTCCTACTGTTGCAGGATAATCAGAAAATTTTCCAGGTGCTTTTAGATATTTCTGTAATGTTTTAAACTCATCTTTGACAATTTTTCAAAGTGACTATGGCTTAGGAACATGGGTAGATTACATTACCTGGATGGGGGATGTGCCCTCTCTACAGTTTATGGGTACAGAGCCATTTGTGTTCCCATTACCTGCAGTATGGGATTAGGAGCAGTGTGAGAGACTCACACACGAGCTACAGCACATTGCAGCATATCAGGTGGTGGGGTGAGCACCCACAAATACAATCTATCAGAATGACCTTAAAAATAATTTATTTTTCATCCCTTTTGCTAAACCAAAACGAAACTTTTACTGTGTATAAAAAGACATGATCTTGCTTCAAAAGATCCTGCATTCAAGTGTCTGCTTCTTAATTTCTGAGACAATTCTCCTGTCTTGAATAATACATCCTTAAGGCCTCTAGTCTTTGCTATATTTCCTGCTTGTGTTCAGCAATGCACCTTGAAGCATTAAGTGAAGCAGGATAGGTTCAGTTGATTCAGCTGTTGATTCAGAAACATGAATCAACTCAAATCCTGATCTTATGGAAGAGGTGGCTTCTGAAAAGCCCTTCTCCTCTCCCTTGAGATGTTGATGGAAAGCCTCCTGCCTCATTTGTCGGCTTTGGCAGAGCCCTGAGTGGGTGTTGGATTTCCTGGGCTGTCAGCCATTCTTGGTCCTCAAAGGAGCAGACAACCTGTCACAGGTGATCAATAGATGCCATTGCCTGCCCTGGAGTGTGAGGCTTTTCAAAAAAGAAACTCCCAGGAGGAGATTCAAGCCTGGGATGTAATCTTGACCACATTTGGTTGACATTCAGTGAGAGGTGGTTATGAAGATGGCAGTCTTCCTTCCAAATGTTCACAGCACATGTGCCTCAGGCAATGAAAACACAGATGGAAAAGGGTTGTCCAATCTTTCTCTGTCACTGTTTTTTTTTTTTTTTTTTCACCAGTATCCCAGTATATTTTTTCTTCCTTTATACATAGGGAAAGTGGAATTACCCCTGACATGGAGTCATTATTTGGGCTGGTTCTTTAAAATTTTAGCTGAAGCTAAAATTTTAGGGAAGCCTATGTCTGTCCTCAGTTGTATCAGGGTAACTGATTTTGGTGGCGTCAGAGCTGTGAGAATAAGGCTGGAATTCATCCAGGAAGTTATGTCTGATTTATAGCCATTAGTTCACCTGCGTGAAATAGGACAAACATTTGTGTTCAAACTGTCTTTGCAGTCAGTATCCAGTAACAATATTCCTGGTTTTGAGAAAAGGCTTTTATTTAGAATCCTCTGATCCCCAAAACCTGCATTGGTGCTCGTGGGAGCCGGCCAGTGACTCACTGGGAACACTGAAAATAACCAAGGTTTCCTCCTGAGGTCTCTTGCAACAAATTTCAGATTGTTCTTGCTCCATTGCCTGGACCATTTTGCATGTTCCTCCAACTTCTCAGGCTTGGTATTAGGTCCTTAGACCAGGCTAAATGTCCAGCTGCAGACAATGACCTTTTCAGGTATATCAAATCAAATGTGTGTCCCCAGGCTTAAGGTTTTCCCAGGCTACAAATTCAAGGTTTACTTACCAGTAGTTGTCTGGAGCTTCTCAACACTAAGTAGAGAGAAAAAGGCACTTTAAAATTTAAATCTTATCCATATTTTAGACAGCCTTTACAGGATTCCATCCACATCCTGGAAAGACCCACTTCTTTTCATGGAGTAGCTCTACTGAAGACATGGGCTTTGCCAATATCTGGAAATGAGTCTCAGCCAGAAATGACCCCGTGCAAAGCAAGGATGACTTTGCTGGCCTTTGACCTTCCCACAGAAGATTTTCTGGTGAGTTTGGAAGTGGCCATGCACTATTGGACTGCAAAGGATTTTCCAAAGAATACAGCAGGTAGATTAGGAGGGCGACTCCTGTTGTTCCTTCTCTGAGAACTTCCATCCAAAATGGCATCCCAGTAAAGTCTCCAAGGCCCAAACATTTTCAGATCTGTGAATCTTTGTTTTAATGTCAAAACTGTGCTCAGTGCTGCAGTGATTCTTTTTAATGTTTATTATGATCAACTAATTTGCATTAATCATGTTTTCTTTTTGGTATCAAAAGGGCTCCTGGCAGTAGCAGCCATAATTGTAGACACAAATAATTTAAATATTTATCTTATCTAACATCTGAGCATGCATTTGGAGGGCACCCAGACACAGCAATGATGTTAAAGAAGCTTGAAATGCCATTGTACAGGTAAATAAACAAACACATAAATACTTTGATTCTCAGCTACATAGAATTAATGCTACACACATCTTAAGGGGGTGTTATTTCACTGGTAAAACTTGTTAAAGCTCTAAAATCAAGTCAGGACTACTGAGGCCTATTTTAGCTTGTTCATTTAACCTGTTGCAAAATTATGGTTATGTAGACACAAATCTATGAAGTGTCCCTTAAAAAATTATATTTATTTTTCCCTGCCCGCATTTCCTTTGACTTTATCTGGGAAGGTGACAGAGAGCTTTAGGCTCCAATGCCTATTTCTGTAAATTATTAGGTTCTCATCTTTTTGTACATCTGCAAACTGGAGCTAATTAGCCTCATGTCATCAAACATTGTGAAAGCATTTGAGAAGCAAAGTATTGTATCTCCTTCATTATACAAGAATAACAATGCACTTCTGAGGGTGAGATTAAAAGCTTCGAAGCTAAAAGAAAAGAGTAATGTCACTGCCATAATAGTACCAGCCCCATCCAACTCCAATCAGTGACCTCAGAAATGCCAAAACTCCCTTTACAATAAATCTACTATTACAGTACTTTGCCATGGCAGGAGCAAGGAGATGCTCTGTCTGAGAAATATTGTCTTCTGTGATTAAAATCCTGATAGATCTTTTAAATCTGCAACCATGCCAACACACAAAGCGTGGCTGGGCAAAAAAAATCAGTGGCTGTTTCAGCTGTCAATCTTAAAAAATGTTAGACATTAATAGCATGAAAAACAATTTTGGCTACTAAAGACAGTGTTAGATTACAGCACTGCATTGGGTTCTTCTCATAGGAGCTAAATTCCTGGTGAATCAAGTAAGTTTGTAGTATCCCTGAAGCTGGGTCTTGTTTTCAAGTTAATTCTACTAAAAAAACAACATGTGAAAGGGATGTAGACTGATTTCAAAACTGAACTTGAAGGTTCTGTTTTGACAGAAAGACAGAAAAAAGTTGTGGGGAAAATATATAAATTCTACATTTTCAAAGTGTTTCTCAATGTTTCTCAAATGTATTTGCTTTCATGCTTAAAAAGCAGAAAGTTTTGATATTTCATTTTGTAAAAGCACTTTGCATAAAAAATGGACTTAAAAAAAACCAACCAACCAACCAAAAATATATTGATATGGCAAATTAATGTGGAAATTTTAGGGTCAAGTTGAACAAACTATTTTGCCTTGACCTGTAATGCATTTAGAAATAATTCAGCACAAAATGAAAAATGAATGTTAATCTTTAATTTTTTGTATTCTTTTTCTAAATGGAATCTCTCCAACGGAAGGGACACTTCTAGCAAAGGCTAATTTTTTCCACCCCCAGGTTATTCTTGGACTTAATCTGCTTTCTCTGTGATCAACAATCAAGTTAGGCCAACACAGCCTGACTTCAGAAATCCTATCATTAACAGGGATTGTGACATTTTACTGCTCTTTTTAGACCCCCTATAGAAATACTCAGTGTAAGAAAAGCTTTATTTTATCCATGACTGACATATTGAAAGTACCCATGGATGAGATCACATATTTCTGTCTAGGCAGAACCATGAACAAAGATGGCTCCACATAAAAAGAGCATGTGCAGAGTGAGGAGCTGGACTTCTTGGTTGGGTATAAAAATCTAAAGACTTTAAACTATGTAGTTATCAATTCAGCTGTCAAATAATTGTATCGCTTCACACTGGATTTTTGGCATGAAGATTTCTAAGGCCATCTCTCCAGAAGAGCACTAAGATGTAGACAACATGAGAACTTCCCNCCCTCCCCTCCCCTCACTGCCTTTCCAAGATAAGTTAACACAGACTCCAAGGACAGCACCAGGCTCTTTTAAATGCATGGAATCAGTCTGAAATGGTTTCAGAAATCTCATCCTGAAGGGTAGATGTCTTGCCCGGTTCATGGAATGTGCATTGTTTTAGTTCTTTAGGACAGACTTTTGGAAGGATGCTAAAATATTGTGATGCAACAGATTCTTCCAAGCCATCAGGTAGTGGTGGGGAAAGAGCAGTCAGCCCACATGAGCCAAAGCTGTGTATTTTCACAAGTCCTTCAGCTGCTCCCCTTTAATCCAGGAATGCAGGGCTGTAAATCCCAATCTAATATCTTGGTTATGTTTGTTCTACTACTAAGAATAGCTCCACCTACTAGGCATGGGGCATAACTCACTGACATTTGTAAGGCCATCTGGGTCTTACAATTAAGATACACTATGAATCAAACACTGTGTAACAAAAACGGTGCTGACATTTCTAAGTTTTGCTAACAGGGGTCTTGCCAGCCTGGAAATGGAGGTTCCTGACAAGAGAACCCCAGAAGAGAGCCCACAGAATTTTTCATACCTTACCTTTTATCTCCCATTTCTAAAAAGACTGGTAAAAAAGAATAAATCCCTTGGGAACATAGGCAGGCTGTGCCCAAAGTTTGACTTAAAAGGGGAACAACCCATCAGGTCAAGAGAAATGGTTAAGTGCAGCAGTGCTCTGTTACCTCTGCGTGACCTTCCTTGCAAACATGGACAGGAGCCTTTCAGTGGTGCTGCAGATGTTGGATGACTCTGCTTGAGCTGTTGAAAGACGGGGGTGATAAATAGCATTTGAGCCACGTTTCTCCCCTGCTTCAGGCAGAATTTGAGAATCCCAGGTATACAGCCCTGGGAGAGTGATTCACGAGGTACCACTTGCATTGGCTTCCTCTGAGGGAGAAAGCTGACACTTCCAGGACACTGACCTCGAGCCTGTGTGCATTTTATGTGTTTCAGCACCCTCAGGAAAACCACAATTAGACGTTGCCTCCCTGTATTTAACACTCAGAGACGAGCAAACAACATGGCTGAGGAACGAAAGCTTGAAAAACAAATATCAGAGAGAGAGAGAAAAAAAAACCCAACCAACTCTGACACCACTTGGGTGAATTTGAGCTTGTTTGGAAGTGAGCTGAATACCCTTTTGCACCTCCCCACATGATCACCTTGCAAAAAAACAACACCTCAGCCAAAAAAAAAAAAAAAAAAGGGCAAACCCACACAGATTTTGCACTTTGTAGAGGCAAATCTGCCTTTGTTATACAACTATGTCTGGCCAGGCTGAGCCTTGCACCCGCTCCTCGTGCCTTCCCCTCCCGTGCAGCACACGAGCTCGAGCCGTTGGCAGCTGAGTGTAGGCAGGATCTCAGATATCATGGCAATATAAATAAATAGAGAAGGATGAGATAAAATATACGGGCAGATGGAGGTGCTGATAGCGAGATAGGCTGATAGGGTGGTCAGGGTTACTGTGCTTTAGCACATGCATAAATACGTGGGTTGTGCCCCTTACCCCGGGGGCAAAATATCCAGCATCCAACATGACACACACGTGGCCATTCAGCCAAAAGTGCTCCAAAGCCTTTAGGAGGAATAAACCTAACCTTGTATGAAACATTCAGAGTAACAGCACTCGGTATTAAAAAAAAGGCTTATTTTTAATGGCGTATATTCAGAAGTGGGACAGGCGTGATTTGACCACGAGGTTTCAAGGAAAAGAAAAAAACCTCCCAACACTCCAGTATTTCCTGTACCCATCACCACTTTTTTAGGTAGGCAAATACCCAGTTACTAAGCTGAGAGACACTTCTATTAGGAGAAATGTCCCAATGGCCATAGGATGAGAGATATTTTTGTTACATTTCCAAATTTCATAGATTTATTTGGACTGGTAGGGTCCTTAAAGACCATCTAGTTACAGTCTTTCTGCCACAGGCAGGGACACCTTCCACTATCTCTGGTTGCTCCAAGTCCCATCCAACCTGGCCTTAGACACTTCCAGGGATGGGGCTGCTACATCTCTGGGCTTCCTGTGTCAGGGCCTCACCACCCTCACAGTAATGAATTTCTACCTCCCAATATCTAAACGTGCCCTCTGTCACTTCAAAGCCATTCCCCCTTGTCCTATCACTCCATGCCCTTGTAAACAGCTCCTCTCCAGCTCTTGCAGCCCCTTCAAGTATCAAGAGGCTGCAAAAAGGTCAACCTGGAGCCTCCTCTTCTCCAGTTTGAACAAACTCAATTGTCTAAATATCTTCTCATAGGAGAGGAGTTTCATCCCTTTAATCATCTTTGTGACCTCCTCTAGCCCTTACTGCTATAAGAATGACCAGAGAAAATGTGAGGGGCATGGGTTTTAGCTTTTTCTTGATGCTTGACCAGCTTCATAGTGTGCAGATGTTGTTGTAGACCGGTACAAGCTCAGTGGTGAACCTGAATTCCTGCCTGAATTCCTGCATCACGAGGTCTGTGAGCCCCTTCCCAAGGATAATGGTCACAAAACACACTCTTTTTCTGGTCTGGTTTGTTACAGTCCTGTTACTCACTGGGTGTTTTCGCCAGAGCACTGGTGATGATTGGGAACACTGCCTTGTTTCATGGTCACTTGCTGAATTCAGCTTTTGGTGACAAGCAATTAGCACTTTGTAATCTGTGATGTGGAGGGCAACATATACATTTTAATAAACAGAACATTTTTACCAGGGACTAAACACTGCTTGAATTTGCTGAAGAAATTTGTCACCAAAATAAATAAGGGGAGTGTTTAAAAATCATGGCACATGGGTATTTTTAGGGTAAAATGCTTCCTTTATTAAAAATAACTATTTGAAACTTTTTGCATTTTTCATTTCCAAGTGGCATTTTCCTTGAAGGATTGACCTAATTTATATTAAAAGAAAGAGATAAGAAAGAAAACTTTTAAATGACTTCCAAATGGTACCCAACATTTCTTTTTCAGATGAGGAAAATGTTTTGAGCTGACTCAAACAATTTTTTTGTTGTTGTTTGTTTCATTAAAAGCAAATGAAAACCTTCAAACTTCCCGTTTTGCTTTGCTTTGACTCTTGTAAATTTTTTTCCTCTGCACTTATTATGCTTGGCCCTGCTGCTGGAAAATGCAGTAATTCTCTGAAGTGAATCACCACTGGTGACCTCTTTGAAAATAGTTTTGGTGATACACCTCAAATATCTCTAATCGTTCACGTCTTTCCTCAGCTCTGAGCATTTGTTAATTAAGCATTGCCACACAGCGCCAAGGGAAGAAAGCTATTACCATAAAATGAATGCAGGATTTTATGTGACCCCATTGGAGATATCAGGACCATCATTTTTTCCAAGCAGGGAGTAAAACTGAAATTCTTGGAGTATTTCCTCCTCAAACCACAATAGGTGATTCTGCAGCACTGCTGGGGTTGTCTGTCCATGCAAAGCGGTCAAAAATGCAGCCACAGGTAACTATGGCTAAGAAATTATGATTTTTTTTTTCTATGGATAAATGACACTCTCCAAGCCACAATGTTGCCTTGTCTGGGACATTTCAAAAAGGGTAATCAGGCACTGGTGCAAAAATAAAAAAAACAACTGAACTTTCTGTGGATATGCAATGCAAACAAAACCACAGCTTTGCCTTCCCCACCCTTGCACCAAAACTATGTTGAGGTTTTGGAAAGTATATTCATATTTTCATTTTCACTCCTCCAAGGTAGGACAAGAAGCAGGATGTGCTGAAATACCACAAAGGGCTGCCTGGTCTGGGTAGGTTTCCAGCGTGCTTTTGCAGGGCTCAGGATGGCTCTTGTTCGTGAGTGGGTTTGGAGGTCGGACCTTTCCCGTGATTCAAAACCTTCCCCCAGCCTCACTGTCCTGAGTGCAAAGACTGAATCTTTGTTGTGGGTGACTGAGAGTGGGTCTGGCTTATGGACACAAAGAGGGCAAAATAAAATCCTTATTCCTAAACTAGAATCACAAAATCATAGAATATCCTGAGTTGGAAAGGAGCCACAAGGATCATCAAATCCAGCTCCTGGCCTTGCACAGGACAGCCCCAAGAAACCCATCATGTATCTGAGAACATTTTCCAAACACTCCTTGGGCTCTGGCAGCCTTGGGGCCATGACCACTCCCGTGGGGAGACTGTTCCAGTGCCCAATCACCCTCTGGGTAAAGAACTAATGTTAGTTCAGCCCCGGTCAAGTTTTTATTGAGGCTGCAAAAATTTCTGTCCTCCTGAAATCAAGGTAAATTTTACACCAACCTTAAAACAAAGCAGAGGTGAGCCTGCAGATAGGGACCAACAGCAGAGGAGTCAGGGAGAATAAAGCAGGATTATTAAATAGGAGAATTACAGTCTTTTATTTGCATTGTTTCTTTTCCCCAGCTCCAAGCTTTGCATAAAGCTGTCTTTGTTAAAACATTGTGTTAGGCTACAGTCTTGGATGGGCAAAAAGGCCTTAATGCTGTGGTTTAATGCAGTACAAAAACAAGGTATAGTTGCTTTAAATGAAAATCAAGGGTAGGCAGCCTGAGAGCCTCAAAGTTTAAACAAATTACAAGAAGTATTTCTCAGGTGAAATTGGAAAGGGTGCTCTGTGATGCAGAAGAATGGCCATGAGTCCTCTGTGTTCACACTGCCCTGGGTATTGTAAGAAGCTTTCTTGTGAAACTGTTTGCCAAACCAGAAGTCCTAAATTGAAATGTGTTGACAGAAGGAATCTTACTACTTATTTATAATTTGAATACATCTTGAGGCAGGTTATGAGATGATGCGGGTAAGTCATGATCCACCCTCCTCACTTCCTCCCTGTGTCCTGGAGCTCATTCCAGCACTGGCCAGTGCTCTCAGGGCGTTTGGCATTTTGGGTGCTGATGCTGAGCATCATCCCTGCTCCCTGTGCTTCAGAGGGGAGAGAGGGTGCTGGGAACTTGGCAGGATGAGGCCCTTCACCTCATGCAATCCTGTGACCCTGAGGGAGCCCACACACAGATTTGTTCCGTAACACATAACAAACAATTTCGTTTTACTTAGAGGGAGGGAGATGAGCACTTTGAGCAAATGATGCACTAAATCAGGGCTGCCAACTGCACCTTGATGTGAGTGCTTTATGCCAAGATCTGTCTATCTATCTATATAATCTTTTATATTCCCAGCTCTTCCTGCTCATCTATCTATCCATCTCTCTCACTATCTCCCAGTATGCATTTTCTTTATTTCAGTCTCTTTCTGTCTATCTGTGAGTTAATCTATCTGCTTATTTTGACGTCTGTCATCAGACTAACATCTGTTAGGGTGTTTTAACTATGCTGGCAAAGGACACATTACCATTCCCTTGACACAATTACAGTTTCATGGAAGTCAGGCCCCAGTTTACCTTGACTGAAATCAAGTGAAAACAGAAGTTGGGCAGCAGGTTTTATTGTCCAGTGGTCAGAGTCTGGAGATGGAGTTTAGGGGCTGTAGGATCTAGTCCATGGTCTGCTGTGGGATTGCTTCCTTGTAATCTATCCCTCTTTTGCCCTCATAAAATTCCCCTCAATTTTTTTCCCCTCATTTCTACCCCCTCGAGGCCTTCTGTGAGAACCATAAACAGGTTTCTATTTTTGGTCTGGAAAACTGACCCATGGGCATTTTGGCACATGTAGATGTGACACTTAGGGAGAGACATGGTTTTGTGGGATTGGCAGTGGTTGGACTTGATGATTCTATAGGTCTTTTCTTACCTATATGATTCTATGATCTCTAGGTGCTACTGACAGGAAATTACATGTTGCTTTCCCCCTGCTCTGCTCTCACATATGAAGGGCACCCTCCATTTCTCTTTAAGAGCATTGAGTGTGGAGCTGTCATTTTGCATTTGCATTTGAGTGTGGGTAATTGGTCGTACTCTCTCCTCTCCAACCATCAAATTTTTTATTCTTTATTTATGTTTTGCTCTCTGTCATCTGAAAGCCGAGGAATCTGATCCTTTCTCTTCTCCCCCCATCCTCTGTCTCTTTGTTGTCCCCATGTTTTACTCTCTGTATGTGGTAAAACACATGCTTAGCTTACTTGGATTGTGTTCCCATGTATTAACTTCTGCAGCCTGCAGCGAGCCATGAAAACCCATCTGAGCAGGCAAATAGCAGTAGCTGTGTATTGGCTGGTAAAGGCAGAGGAAGAGTTTCAACGTACACAAGGAAATCGAACCTCTGATTTGCATAAGACTACACTGCGCTAATTTGTTGAGTGAATAGATAGATGAGGAACAAAAACATGCCTTAAAGCGTGCGTGGATAGTTACTGCAGAAACCAGTACCCAAAATGGGTCAGATCCAAAGGGGAAGCTGTCAGAACCCACTGCCTGCTGCTGATGGAGCTGGTCTTGATCAAAGGGTGAATAAAAAACAAAGATTCATCTGCTCCTTGAAACCTCAGTCCGTGGGTTTGAAAGGCATCAGGGAGCCACCTGGCACTAAGGGATACTCCAGAATTGATGGTACATCCAGGGACATGTGTGGGGTTATTATAAATTCCTGCAAAACCTAAGATCATTATTTTTTTCAGAATTTGCAATCTATGTAAATCTCCCCAGAGTCTGTCAGAGAAGTTTTGCTAGAGAAGCACAGAGTGAGGCAGATGGGAACATGATCTCATTTCCTTTCCTTTCCCAGTGAAGTGCTTGCCACTCTTGCAGACAAAACTTAAATTTCTCAAGGGAAATGAAATCAATGGAAGTCTCTGGGACTTTCCCTCTTTGTTACCTATGAAAGAGACAGACTTTAGGTCTGTACTCAAGAAACATGATCACATTCAGCAGCAAAGAGAGCGAGACATGATATTAGCCATCAGATGAATGTACACACACTTATGAGATATATATGTGTGTGTAAGCATGCATTTATATGTGAGTATAAATACATATATAAATCCAGCTGAGTAGGTTTTCCATGTTGAATAAATACCTGGGATCCCCAGGATCAGGCAGTTTGATGAAACACACTTTTGCTAAGCATTTGCTATTTTCTCCACCAATTTTATTTATTTAGCTAACAATAAAGAGTGATCTCGGAGCAAGAAAGAAAACAATCATTTCTCAATGCGAAAAAGCTCTAAAATAATAAATGCCAAGAGCTCGCTGAGATGAAAGTCCTGAGGTGGTTGTTCTGGAGGAAGGGAAGCTGCTTTGTGGAAGTGCAATAATATTTTCCTTGCCTTAAGACCATGAAGGCTTTTCTGTTCAAGCTTTCCCCTGGAGCTTTCGCAGGATACGGCGGTGTTATTACACCTTTGATAGCACATAGCCGGGCAATAGCTGTGCTAGCAGGTGTGTTAGGGGTTGTAACGAAACTTTACAGTCAGGGCTTGTTTTCAGGAATCCGTTTGATTATGTACACTTTAATTATGTTTGATTTATGTGCGGCGAGGTGGCAAGAGACCACAGCAAACCCTCAGCAAACCCGACCCCGACGAGGTCCTCGGTGGCTCAGAAGCTTTGCAGTGTTTCTAGCTGGAGGTTTTGTGAGCCCCCCAGGTTGCTGAGCTGGCTTGCTGCTGGCTGAAGACACTGAATGGGGAGATACTGGTGATGGTCCTCCCAGCATTATTGAAAGCTGCCTGTACACCTCCAGATGGAGGTGGTACAGGGACGTGTAGAGAGCAGAATGGAAGCAAGTATAATACTTTCCTGAAAAAAATGCAGAAAATAGCGCAAGAAGGAACTTCACAGGTGAGGGAAGTAAATCCTTCACTCCTTGAGGTGTCAGCTCCTCTCTTTACAGGTTGATTTTTGTCAGCGGTTCTTAAAATCTCCTCTTCCAGTGATTAATACACTCACCATTAGATATAATTTCTCTTACCTTGCCTGATGTCTCCCAGGAAAAACAGAAGACTTCATAGCATCCTTAAACCACGAATTACTTGTGTTGCATGGTAATCACAAGTTGCCCCTTGGGCAAGCAGCCATTACCCATGATGGCAAATAATGATCTGACTTTTGGATAACTGAAAAGGGGAAGATTATAAGTGAGGAGCTTGATTTGTCAGAGAACTGCCAACCATTTCATAGCTGGGAATCACAGAGAAGGTATCTCCTTTGCCAGCAAACCACAAGGGAAAAATATGCAGCTGTGAAATGGGTTCATGAAGCTGGATACATTGCTGGGATTGCTGCTTTTCCACTGGGTATTGGCAGCCCTCTGACCTCCTACCCTATGGAATATCCAATGAGACCAATGAGATATGAGCTCTGAATGTGAGTGTAGGCTGAGTGAGGACTTAGATCTTCAATGGGAAGAACTATAAAACCTTGCCTTGTCAACAAGTCTGAGTACTGCTTTTAACTCTTCATGATCATTTATCAAATTCATCAGCTATGCACAAAAAGCTGACAGGCATCTTTGTCCTTGTAGACCCATTATATCCACAAGACACAAGTGTCTGACACTTTTATAAGTGACTTTACACATGGTCACATTCTGCATATCCTCTCTGCCCAGGAGTTTCCAAGGAGAAGAGATTTGTCAATTTGTTTTTCTCCCAAAAGTGGTGGTGTGTACTGTCCTTCTCTCCATGATGTGAACATGTACAGTGGGAAAACTCAGACTGACTGATTTTGGTATGTTGATATCCCTTTGACAGTCTTTGGGATTCTTCAAAATAATTCTTTAATTAACTACTGCATTAATGAACATAATAGGGCTCAGTAGACTTGTAATCCCTTTTGTAGCATGTTCTCCAAGATTCCCTTCCAGTCCCTAGGGAGATCCTAGAGGGCTCTGGATGGGAACCTGTGTCTCTGTGTGACCCGTTCCTGATTGAAGTGGGTCCCCACTTAGCTCAGGGAGCCTGAAGCTGATTAAACTCTTCCTTTGCTGGATTTTCTGTACCCTATTCCACCTCTTAAAGGGAATTTTTTATTCTTCTTTGGGTGCTCCTGCTCTGCTTTTCTCAGTCTTCTTTACTCAGGAAGATTTTAGCAAGAAAGCTACTACTGAACGCACTGTGCAATCCAAGTAGCTGTATATCTGGGGGACTATTTGGAGTAGGAATTTTGGGGGTCTAATTAGCTTCGCCACTGAATACCTGCCTCAGGATTTTGTTGCAAAGCTCTTTCTGTGGTGGATGAATGTGCAAGAGGCAATGAGTTCATGTGGCTCTGGCAGCTGCTTGTTGGTCCATCCACCTACTGCTTGCCATACTCCCTTGAAAGGTTCAGTGTGTGAAATGCCCAAATATCTGAGATCCTACTGCTCATTTTCTGCAAAAATATTCTGCTGACTCCAGCCTTCCCCAAGCTCTTGCTGCAGCACCCAGTTTGGCAGAGTGCTGCAAGCCATTTCTTAGGTCCTAATGACTGCACTGCCCTCATTTTGAAGGCTCCTTGGTGTTTCCTTCACGTATGCCAAAAAGAGAGGGTGCGGCACAGGCTTTGGTGAGTTGGCACCCTCTGACTTGAGTCAGAATTTTCAAGCCTGCATTTTTGCAGATGGTGGAACCTGGAGCAATGTCTCTGCTCAGGAGAAGGTCTTTTTCCTCCTTCCTCTCTTCCATCAGGAGGCCTGGTGCATGAGGACAGAGGATGCTGGATGGGAGCCTTTGGGATGGTGACCATCTTGGTGACATGAATGAGGAAAAGGAAACAACACCCAGGTGGCAAGAACAACGCAGCACTTCTCACAGCACTGGGACAGCCACTGGGCCATGCAAGGCCCTCGTCTGTGAGAGGACATTGTAGGTTTGAACTGTACCACTCTTCTGGGATTTGTCCCCACCTTGCAAGCATGTTGTGATGAGTATCTAGAGCTGTCTACACGTGTGCGGGGTTATCTTTGGCAATGCAAAATGTGAAACCAGCAGCACTGAGAGGAGACAGCGACACAGCTATGTATTATAATAACTAATGATGGGGCCTACATTTCACAAAAAACCTTCTTTGCTGTGAGGCCTCAGGGGCAGTGGAGCAGTTATCATAGTAAAGTGGGGACTGTGTCATGTATAGAGTATTTAAGGCCAGGGACATACTAATCCCATCTCATTGGATTGCCTTACCCAGCCTGCCTTTTCCTTCTTCGTAATGTGTTTCCTCACCTGAAATCACCCATCTCTTGGTGACAATAGACAGGGAAGCCATGCAGGCTGGCCTCTGACCAAGGTGGGATTCTTCCACCTGCCCTGCCTGTACCACACACAACAAAGAGACTGCTGTTAGCTCACAATCATTTCCCCCACTCCTGATTTTTTAATCCTGAAGTAAACATGCTGCAGCTACAGGACGGGTGGTATGCAGACACCGGGCCAGGGCTGGCTTCCACCATGGTGGTAGGAATGGGAATTCCACTGCAGGCTAAGGGGAAGGGAGAGCCCTCCAAGCTAATGTGATGTGGGAGGTCTAATTCCTACCATCACAGCCCTGATTTGTAGGCAACAGATTATTTCACTGGCTTTCACGATGGTTTTTATATCTTAGTCTTTTTTTTTTTAGTGTTTTTTTTTTACATGAAAGCAGGAGTGTGTGGATTTTGCAGGTAAATTATAATGAAAGCTGATGGGTGCTTGTGTAGGCTTGTAGAGGGTTTGTGCACAGAAAGCAAGCAGGGGCTGGAGGGAATAGCTGAGTGCCCAGGGAAGGTTTAATTAGCATATAGTGAAAAATCTAAAGGTTGTACCAAACCCCAATTCGGTGAAAGACAAAAACTGACTGTTCTCAGAACATACCTCAGCAGCAAGCTCTGTCGCACCTGATGCAATGCTTCCCTCTTGGGCCACCCACCTCCAAGACATGATTATGCAGTGAGAAAGGAGCAGCACTTTGCACTTTCTGTTATCATGGTCCTTCTTAATTATACATGCGTAAGTGTTCAGACACGGCCACAATGAGCATGGTACACATCCAGGGGAAGTGAAATTCATCTAAGAATCTCCTACTGCTTGGCAAGCAGTTATTAACTCAGCTTCCCAACACCCCCGTGAGGAAAAATGTGTCGAAACCCATTTTCGGTACTAATTTAAAAAAACAACAAACTTAAGCAAGCAAAGTGATTTTCTCAAAGCCAAAGAGCAGGTTGGTGTGAAAGAGCTTGCCCTAAAAATCCAGAATAAGGGATTTTGCCCTTTGTCTCTTCAAATGAGGCTGTGTTCCCACGTTGCTTTGTGTTTCTACAGAAACTACAACAGGGGGGTCCAGCTCCGTGACTCAGGGGCTTGGTTCCAATCCAGAGAGCCATGTTTCCATGATTACTCCTGCTTTATGTAAAATGGCCCTTGTACAGGCTCATCTTGCTGAGCTTTTTGGCGCTGTTCCTGGGCCTGACTGCTACCATAGGGTAGGACTGCAGGATCACATTTCCATTTTGTAAGGAGACACGCTTTCTCAGGATGCATGGAAGCCTGCTTAATTTCAATACAAAATCTCCTTGAAACAGAGCTGCAAGCCTAGATCTAGTGAATTATTATTATTATTATTATTATTATTATTATTATTATTATTATTATTATTAATATACATTGCAGTAGCGCGTCGAATTCCTAATCAGCAATCAGACCTGTTGTGCTAGGAAACAGCAATTGTCCTTCAGAATCTCAGGTCTAGATCCACCAGAGCTTAGCTGCTAATTATGTGCTAATGTACATGAGTTTTATTGGGAAGCCATAAGTTTGGGAGCAAAACTAGCTTTGCAGACCTTGGCTGACATCCCTGCAGTACAACACCCTTCCTCAGTACCCCGGAGAAAAGCTGCTCTCCACGTGAAGAGAAGCTCCCCGTGTGAGAACCGGCCATCCCGTGCATGCTTCATGTTGCAGGATCAAGGCATCAATTAATGACAAGGCTTGACAGTGGGGTGAGACTTACAAAGAGAGGGAGAAGGTGGTGCTGAGGGTGCCTTGTGATTATGTGGCTGGCGTGTGCTTCTCCACCATGCAAGGAAAAGGGAAAGAAAACCAGCCAGACTACAACAGGAATCGTTGTGCAGCATCCAGACTGCAGCCTCAGTCATGGCCTCACTTGGAAACCCCTGCAAACTTTTATTAACATCTTGTCCTCCATGAATGGTGATATTTTATGCACAGAAACTCAGCTTCCCCTCTGTCGTCTACCTTATTCTTTTTTGTGTATATGCTGATTCTGTCCTTTTTCTTCCTCTTTTTTTGGTGGTTGCCTAGTAGCTCGAAGTTGCATTCTGTCTTATCAGATTGTGCCTAGTTACAATCTTTCTCTGTGTGCCGACGGCAACCCACCATAAGAGCATATGGAATATTTTAGTGTGCATTGTTGGTTTTTTCCCTCCTCCTGTATATTTTTTTTTTTAATAGACTTCAGTTTTATTCCCAGCATAATTTTGTTGCCATTCAGATTGCCTTTTGTCTCTGATAAAAGCTGACATCCACAGCCTGGGAGCTATCAAAAGAATCAGGTGAACTGAGGAAGCGTGGCAGGGTTTACTGACTTTGGGGCCCTCTTCAGCTTAAAAAAACCCCCAAACCCCCACATTCTGAGCAGGATTCAACTCTTCTTCCTTCTGGTATTTGACTGAAAAACCTGTGTTTAGTTCATGTAACATCCAAATTGCCTTTCCGAGGTGCCTACATTTCTCCCAAGAGCAGAGAAAGCCTCCAAAACATGGCCTCTGAAATTCAGGCTATGCCATAGGTACAAGAACAAACCACAGATGTAGCGTGCTCTTCCAGTTTTGTTTTGCCATGCTGGCTTTGCTGGATGGGACAAAAAGGGAAAGTCTATGACACCTCTAGACTCTTCCTTAAGCAGTGACAAAGGAAAACATGCTGCTTTTGGCACGGCATGACGCACGGCTAAATGAGGGCTGTTGGGCTGCCTATCACTGGGCTCTTGGCAAAGTCTGGTCTTCCATGTGGGTGCAGACCAGCGTTTCACACCTGGGCTGTGATCAAGGGGGAGTTGGCCATGTTGCTTTCCATAAGCTTCCTTTCTGATGGAAATTTGGCTCATGAAACGATGCTGTGTGGCTGGATGTGTGTGCATGTCTGTGTGTCTGTCTGCCTGGTAACTCTGGAAGCCATTAGCCAAATTCAATCACATTTGACAGCAGGACTGTAGATTTAAAGATATGCAGCTCTTGTAAGCTGCCGGAAAATAGTACTGTACTGGAGCTGGAGATTTTGTTGAAAGAAAGGCAGCAAGGTCCACCCTTGTTAGACATTAGAGAATCCACACAGGAATGATGTTTTGAATGCCCTTCCTGTAGAAACAACTTTAATTGGTTTATGCCCTATCAGATGCCACCAAAATTGCTGCCTTCTTCTGTTTTCTCTGTGGCATCTAATAAGTCACAAACACATGTATAAGCTTCCTCTCCTCTCCCCTCCTCTTCTCTCCACTCCTCTCCTTTTAGTTTTTTTTCTTTCTTTCTTTCTTTCTCTCTTTCTTTCTTTCTCTCTTTCTTTCTTTCTTTCTTTCTTTCTTTCTTTCTTTCTTTCTTTCTTTCTTTCTTTCTTTCTTTCTCTTTCTCTTTCTCTTTCTCTCTCTATTTTTCCCTCTCTCTCTTTTTCACTAATAAAGGAGCTCCTGCTGCAGCCTTAGTGCTGCCCTGTTATAAGTCAACCAACCAGCAGACAAAAATCACTTGGATAAGACCTCCATGGAGACTTGCTGTCCACCTACTATTTTTTCCCTCTTCTAATGCTTGGAAAGGGAGTTCCAGAAGGTGTAAGAAACACTTGTTAGCTTATTATTTGAGGTAAATCTAATCAGCAGGTGATCTGTCATAATGACATTTTCTGAATATAAGAGGAGAAAAAGCCTGGAGACATGATAGTGATGTTTCCCACCCAAGACAAACCAAGGTGAGCCCTATTGGGTCAGAGTGTGACTGATCACTGTGGTTGTACCCTGTCACATATCTTGCAAGGAAGCTCACATCTTCTTGTGGGTAGGTTAGTACTGTTTCTCATTATTAATATGGCTCTGTAGGTGTGCCAGGCCCTTTCCAGACTAATTAAATAAAAGGTCTCTGCCCCAAGGAACTAACCCAGCAAGGGATGACAATAAACAACAAGAGGAAGAGGGTTACGCAAGTGAAAGATCATGAGATACATCTCATGTTGTACCAGTATGTTGGGCCAAATCCTCAAGTAATTACATAAAGCCCAATTTTGCCAAGTTGTTCATTGTTGAGTTGCTCCACCCTCGTGTAAGAAATCCCATTGAATTCACTTGAAGAGAAAAAAATACAGGGCTGTACTGAGAGGGGAATGATCACACCTGCAGCCTAAGAAAGTTGATCTGGTTGTGGGGAAAGGTTTATCAGGAGATAAAGAGTACAACTGAGCTTTAAGTTGTTATCTGGACGATACACGGATATTTAGTTTTATTAAGCACAGCAACAAGGTGGAACGATGCACTCAGATTCCCTTGAAATTAATTATTTTCAGATTCAGTCATTATGGCTGGATGTCATAAGGCACTTAGGGATCAATGGGAGACAAGTGTCCTTGAGAATCTAGCTTCATATCTTTAAAACTGGATCTTCTGCATCAGCTATCAATTCCCATCTCTCCCTCAGAAAGACCTTGTCTGAGAGGTTCCCTCCTTCCTGAAGCTACAATGACTCACACTTACAGTTGACATTCAAGGAACAAAGAAGTCTTCAGCATCTATCTTGATGTTCATTTGGGCCAAGATGGCAAGTCCCAATCTGCTTTGCTTTGAGCTTGGAGAGAGAGGGGCTGATGCTGTAAAGATCAAAGCAGGTCCAGACTCCCCTGACGTTATTTTGCTTAAATGTAGGATTTGAGGATAATTCCCAGCTCTAGTTTCAGGAAAATCTCCTACCTTTCAGCTGTGAGTCTTGGTCTTTCAAGGAAGCAAATGCTCCTGTACCAAAGGAATCTAGGTCTGTGGCAAATAACAGCTCTGGTGTTGGGAGATCTTTTTTTTTCCCACTGGATCCAGGCCATAGACAGCTGAAATACAATTCCGAGAAGTGGGTAAACAACTGCAGGGAGGGAATAGTTGGGAGTGGGACTGTGTTCAGGTACGTAGGTTGAAGGCAAAGGAAACTTTGTGTATGTTGGCTCTGAAACCATGTGAGGTAGAGGGTGGTACAGAGAAAAACTCAGACAGTAGCTCACCTCCTTCTTCCCCGGGGGCAAATGCCTTATTTTCAGTTAGGAATGGATACATAATAAAGGAGCCAGCTCTGTTGCCGTCATGATGCAGAACCTGGCAGTGCCTGTTTCAGAATGCTGGCTTAAGCATAAACAACACCACATGAGAATAGGGAGAATGATGATGGACCCAAAATTTGTTAAACTACTTGCAGAGCACACATTTTGCCTGTGCTCTGACAATCAGGCTTCTCACAGAGCTTCCTGAGTCCCATGTACTCTCAGGGGACTTTCTGCTCTCAACGAGAAGGATACTGAGACTTTTGGACAAAGGTCAGGTCACAGAGAAGAAGGGGCAGGACATCAGGGATCCTATCAAGAACCTCCCGCTGATGTGGTACCTTGTGAACACTTTGCATTTGTCAGTCCACTGACACCATTTGTCCCAGCTACTGACCAGTGCTGCCCAGGCAATCCAGCCCTGAGAGGGTACAGATATGCATCCTGGGAAGCACAGATGGATGTCTGCTCAGCACCATCAGGGACTTGAGTTACCCCAGGCTGCTGTTTGTGCTGCCTGTCAGAAATGAAATAACCCGGCGGCTCAGGCAGGGGACTCGAGAGGGAAACTGATACAGAGCAGTTAATACAACACCAGTCCTTTACACTGAGGATGAGCCAGTCACTTCTGGGCAACATAAGAAATCCACTCCAGCTGAAAAGCATATGTTTCTTTTCTCTTTACGGCAAAGCTCCCATTTCAGGCACAGGTATTATTTGTTTCTCAAAATCCCCTTTCCTTGTGTCTGCTTGGCTGACCTGATCATCTGAGAGCCCTGAGAGTGGTAGTTATCTTCCTACTATTGTTTGCTCTCCGGACCAGTTTGGAAGTGCTCTGTGCATGTGTGTTTGCTTTGTTTCTCCTGCTAGTTGCTGTTGGGTTTTTTTTCTTTTCTTTTTTTCTGGTCTTAGATGTACACAAATGCAACAAAGAAATCAGAAGCGGGAGGACTGTGGCATGCAAATCTGTCAATGTGCTATTCAATTAGTTTATTGTTACAAGTGAAACAGCAGCAGCCTGGTGAGAAAAAGGAAGTACCAGGTGCTAAAAGGACAACCAGACAGTTTTTGCTGTAGCATACCAGACAGGTTTTTCTGTCTTCAAGAAGTTTGCTTGTTCTTTCTCACATACAGACACATGAAACTGGAGGGCATCTCTTGATTCTCTAAGTTGTATCTCTCCTCTCTGTTAAAGTCTTCCATGATCTGAAAATGGTTCATGGGGAAGGAGCTCTCTTGTTGGTATGTTTTTGCTCTCACTGCACAAACTGGAAGTTGTTCAAGTCTTTCACCAGACTGTGTTTATTTAGTTTTAGTTTATGCCATTTGTTGGGCCCATGCTATCTTTTAGTTTAAAAAGATCTTTTTTCTCCCTGTTTTCTCTCCTGATATATTTATATATTAATCAGCACTGTTGTTTCAGTTTGTCCCCACTTCGTTCAACTAAACAAACAGTGTCTTCTTTTTCTGACACATCTCAGCACTTTAGCTTTGTATTCAGAGTTCATCTCTCCTAAACACAGGTAACTATGATCTGTTTTGTTGCTCTGGAGGTTGTCCTCCATGTGCTTTCTGCAGAACAAGACAGAAACTCCCCTCTCCTTATGGGAAATACTTTTATGAGGCACATTTGTGGTAGCCATGTTACATGCTCTCCATTAATGCTTGATGCAATTCTGTCTAGTACCATATCAACGATCTTCATGAGGGGGTTGAGTGCATCCTCAGTAAGTTCACAGATGACACTAAGTGGGGAGGGAATGTTGATCAGCTGGAGGGTGGGAAGGCTCTGCAGAAGTATCTGGACAGGCTAGATCCATGGGCTGAGAGCCAATTGGATGAGGTTCAAGAAGGCAAAATGGTGGGTCCTGCCCTTGGGTCACAACAACCCCTTGCAGTGCTGCAGGCTTGGGGAAGAGTGTCTGAGCAGGACATGGAGGCATTGATCAACAGCTGGATGAGCCAGCTGTGCCCAGGTGGCCAAGAAGGTCAATGGCATCATGGCTTGGATCAAAAATAGTGTGGCCTGCAGGACCAGGGCAGTGATTGTCCTACTGAACTCCTCACTGGTGAGAACACACCTCAAGTCATGTGTTCAGTTTTGGGTTCCTGGATTAGATGAACTTTGAAGGTCTCTTCCAAGATAAACTAATCTACAATTCTATAAAGAAAGACACTGAGGTGCTGGAGCATGTCCAGAGAAGGGAAAAGAAGCTGGTGAAGGGTCTAGAGAGTAAGTCACATAAGGACCAGCTGAGGGAACTGGGGTTGTTTAGTCTGGAAAAAAAGGAGGATTAAGGGGGACCTTATTGCCCTCTACAACTACCTGGAAGGAGCCTGTAGTGAAGTGAGGGTTGATTTTTCTCCTAAATAACAAGTGACAAGAGGAAATGGCCTCAAGTCATGCCAATGAAGGTTTAGATAGAATATGAGGAAAAATGTCTTCACCAGTGTCTTCAGCACTTGAACAGATTTCTCAGGCAAGCAGTGGAGTCACCATTCCTGAAGGAATTTAAAAAACATGTAGATGTGGCATGTGGGGATATGGGTTAGTGGTGGCCTTGGCAGTGCTGGGTTAATGGTTGGACTCGGTGATCTTAAAGGTCTTTTCCAAACGAAATGATTCTATGATTCTGTGATCCACGCATCTCACTTTTCAGAAACAAATTCAGTCCTCAAACTGATTTCTGAAGAACTGCAGTCGTTATTTCCTTCCAGCTCAGTACTTCCTCTCTCAACACCACCTGTTATAATTTCCTATGTAGTGACTCCCCTTTCCATCATAAAATTCCTCTACTGATCTCCATATTCTACCACTTAATAATTTCTCATGAGGTACCATATCAAAAGTTTTACTGAAGTCCAGTGAGATTAGATCTACTACATTTCCTTCATTAGAAAATCAGTGATCTATCAAAGCAAGTTATCAAGTCAGTTCAGAGTGATCTATCTTTTCTAAAACACGTGTTTTATTGCAATTTTCATTTGCATCCATGTCTTTAATTATTCTTTATTGCTGAATGTGTTCCATAATCTGACTTATTGCTGATGCCAGCCCACATCTTCTGGTTTAACTCCTTCAGCTTAGGACTCTGTAGACCTTTTAAAATTATTCACAGTCAGATTTTGTGTCTATATTTAGACAAGCAAATAAAACGATCCAGGGTTTATTCCCTGATCCTAAAAATCATGGCAGGGCACAGCTTGAGATGGTGCACCTACACTTTAAAATCCAACTTCCCACCAAAAAAAGAGTTGTCCCATGGGTACTGTGTACTGGGAATAAGGCACATGATATCTTCTCAACCACCCCTCAACATATTAGGTGCCACAGGACAAAATTTGCTAGGGACAGAGCTAAGTCACATGTCCTGGACTTGTTTAATATGCTAGTTTAGGCAAAACTAATGATTCTTTGTGCCTTTTCTCAGACCTCTGCAGGGAGATTGTTTAGTTTTCCCTTGAGCCAGTGGCAATTTCAAGAAAACACTTCATACTCCCATCCTTCTTTTCCATTAGCCTTTATGCCTCTAAGCCTGTGTTCAGCATTCCCATCCTTTACTGGAAACTTTTGTGATTTGTTTGAATTTCCTTTGCAAATTCTAAGTGGATTTGACTTGTGGCAATTCTTGCAATTGATGCCTTTGTTTCAGCCATCATATTTCAGCCATTAAAAATTTCAGTGTCTAGTTTGGAATGGGGGCAAATCTGTCTCTCTCCAGAGTCTATAGATGACCTGAAACACTCATCTCCATTATGATTCCTTAGGAACTGGGGGAGAAAAGTCTCATCCTGTATTTAAACCCTCCTCTCTTTATTTGTTCACTCTTATTCTCACTACAGTGGACTAGTAACAAGAAAATTGAACCTTGTAGGCAAGGTGCTCAATCCAAAGGCAGCTCTGTTGGATCAATGTTGTTTTTCACAGGCTGAGACCTGTGCATACAGCTTTCCCTGAGAACCAGGATGAGAAAGGTTTGACACCATATTTTTCCTACACAAGTCAGAAACAAATGGGATTGTTGCTCCCATGTAAAGATTTTTTTTCTTCCCCACCCCTGTGACGTGAAGCATAAGGCTGCACATTTCAGCTACTTTTTGGATAGAGGCAATAATTTCTTAATTTGCCCTGAAGGTGCACGCGCGTAGATGGGGAGGAAAAAAATTAAGAGCTTGTGGAATTGATTGGAGGAGAGATGCATCTTGTTCAAACTAGAAGTGAAAATATATTCCAAAGGAGAAATCATTAGCATTTTCATTAAATGCCAAAGAGTGTGACTATTAGACCTACCTCAGGCAACCCTGAGGTTGAAAACTTTTCAACAAGGTTTAATTGATCCAGATGGATTGAGGTTGTTTTTGTTTTATACCCCTTCCACCCTTCTACCCCCTGCTTAAATCTCTGTACTCCATCACCTGTGAGAAAACCCCAAACCGAACCAAATTAAAATAAATAAACAACGCCTTCAGCCCACGCCCTGGAATGAAAACTGCAGTGTAATATGAAATGTGTCCTGATCGTCTTGTTATGGAGCCTGGTGACTCACCAACTGCTACAATTGGGGTTAGATAAAATAAAGGGATTTTAATTAAGGAGGCAGCAGGAGGATGTTAACTGGGCAGTTGGATGGAGGCAGGCCCATTACAGACCTGGGTGTGCTGGGAGGCCGGCCAGGAATGTGTGGACACAGAGCTTGGCTGCAGGACTTGGGGCAGAGGGTCTGCTTTAAAAAGACACACCAGGGGCCAGTTTGGCTGAGCTACTCCAGCATACTGGGAGGACAGGGGTCCCCAACTCCTGTTTGGTCTTCTGTAGGTATCTCCCAAAAGTGCCCAGTTCTCAGCTACCATGAGGACAGGCAGAGAAGGGCTCACTTGCCAGTCCTGGTTGAGGGAAGTCATGGAAATATTGAGTTGCTGAGAAATTGGCATTATTTCTGAGCAGGATTTTGTTCCTGAACCTTGATGTAGGGCCCTGTTTCCCCTGAAGAGAAATCTGAATCAGCCCTCTGGATGCAGCAGAAACCCACCTCTATTTACAAGTAGAGCCAGTGCAGGCACATCCTCCAAGGCAGGGGGGAGCAAGTTTACTACTGATGGGGAAGAAAACAACAGCTTGGTGGCACATGACTATTAGTTTTCGACTACATTCCTGGCACAGTGGCAGTAATGTTTTAACCTGTTGGATACAGGATCATGCAGGAAGTAGGCAGGTTGGGCCTTCCAGCCCTTACCATACCAACAGAGATATTTTTTCTGTCCTCACGTTCTCAGTTTGTTTTTTGGTCCTTGGATTCCTGAAGAAAAATGACTGCAGAAATAACTCTGTTAAAATCTCCTGTGTACTTCCCCTCTTACTTCCAGCAGCCTGAGTGAGCTGGCCTCAAAGTTCCAAAGCCAGGTGGATGGTATGATGTTATTCCACGTGACAACATGCCAGAGCAGGGCCACAAATGATCTATGGCCAGTGCAAATGCTTCTTATGTAAGCCTATGCAAGCCATTTGCCTGGGTGCAAAGCACCTGATACTTCATTTTGGGATGGCTTAATACCTTCAGTAATTATCTGAAGGAGCTCTGAACACTCTCATGATTAAATATCAGGTTAGAACTGGACCTGAGATGAAATCTGCGAAAATGCAGTCATGTTTGGAAAGGGTTGCAGGAGTCATCCAGGGCTGTGACTGTGGTATCAGAGTTTCTTGGAAGAAAAAGGGTGTTGATTTCTCTAGTGAAAACAATAATGGGAGTTTTGGTGGGATGTTCTGTATTATTCCCCAGGCTGGAGTTTGGCCAGGACATAGGAATTTAAGTGCCTGAATGCAATGCTTCACTGATGGAGTTGGTAGCTGGCTGAACCTGAAGCTTGCTCCAAAACTTCACCCTGGATTCAGCCACATGTGTGACCCTGTTTCCTCATGCTCCTCTGTCCATTAGCACCTGCCTGTTGTCACTCATCTGTCACTTACACTGGAAATGCCCTGGGGCTGGTATCCCCTTTTTGTTCAGGGCTTGTGCAGCCTCTTGCACAAGAGCCCTGTGGTAACACGGCCAAACAACAATTGCTAAGGGTGAAAGATCGCCAGGTTACAGATGGCAAAACCAGTCCTCAGGACTGGCTGTGTAATAGAATAACAACAACAAATTCATAATAATAATGGCAGGAGTAATGAATGGTTATATTCAAATGTTAGCTAGCTAGAGCTCGCCACTTGCCTCTTCTGCAGTTACAATAAAATTTATTCTCCTCGCTGAACATGTATTTGCCTGCTTTGCCAATGTGCTAATTCTGCTCCTCACAGTTTTTTTTTTTTTTTATTTGCTTTGCTCTATCTTTCTCAATTAAAAAAGGAAAAAAAAAGAAGAAATAAAAATCAAATCACATGGCATCAAAGAGCTACATCAGGAGGTCATTGCATCAAATGCTGCCGCTAGTTTAATAAAGGAACTGACTAATATACTCATTAGTGGTGCTCGTTGCTGATGCCCAATCAGATAATGAAATTGAAATATCATGTTTTAGGGTGTAATCAGGATCCCTGCAGGTGCTGGGATAGAATTGCCCCATAGGTACAGCATTACACAGTTAACTAGGTGTGTTACTTGACGGGGTGTTTCAGCTTCCCAAGCCCGCGGGTAGGAAGAGATGAGCAGGACTGTCAGTGTAGCTAGTGAGAATGGGGAATTGGGTTGGAAACAAGGGAAAAAAAGCTGAGGTGACATGGGTTGAAGTAGATAGAGGCAGCTGGGAGCAAGTGGCAGGTGTCAAGCCACCTAGGGGACCAGGTAGGACCAGGTGGGTGTGTGGAGACACAGTGCTGGCCCTTTGGGAGGATGCACCACACTGCCTGCAGATGAGGATCTCCTTGGGTTGGCTGGGTGCTGGTGGGAGGGTGCACGGAGCAAAGCACTGAAGCAGGACTCCTAGGAACATCAAAGGCTTCACTGCCTCACTGGCATTTAGAAAGTAGAGAAGAAAAGACCAGTGTGGATGCAAAATCCCCATGTGTGAAATTGGAGGTGGGGGGAGTCCTGCTAGACCACCCCTGAATGGGAGTACCAGGATACTTTTAGCACCAGCTCTGAGTTGCAAAGCCCTTGGTTAGCAGGCAGTAGCAAGAAGGGATGCTTCTTGCTTCCCTGGGTTTGCAGTGTCACCTACACAAGGCTTTTAATCCCCAGGGTCCTAGAGAAGCTGCAATAGCAGTTTCATTGTCCGAGGATGACAGACAAGAACGCCACAAGCCTCGCACCAGCTTCTTCTTCACCAATTCAAACATTTGCCTTCTAAGTTTTCCACTAAGTGGCTAAGTCCATACAAGTTTGCAGTACTCTTTTTAAATTGCATGGGTTTTTTTTTTAAACAGAAAAAATGAAAACACATAAAACATTTCAAACCCAGCCCCAGTCTAATCAATGCTACCAGACTTTGGGTAAACCGGGCTGAATGACAAGAGTATTCCAGGGGAATTTGTTCTGTATGGAAGTTAACTTTAAACACTTTTCCTCATTGCCAGATGATTTAATACTGGATGAGCCAATGAAAGACTTCAGAGACGCTCAAATTACTTCCCAAGTTGCTCACAGAATATGTTCTGCTGAGACAACACCAGGCAAAAGACTTCAGTGGGATTAACAGTAAAGCAAACTTTTGTTTTACTACAGCATTTTGGATTCTCTTCCAATCTTTATTTCTTTTTATTTTTACTCCCTCCTGCTCGTAATTAATGAATAATGAAATCTTACATGTCAATAACAACCCCTCCTGGCTAGTGTCTCTCAGCACCTTCTATTTGTCCTCTTCCTTCAGCATCCCAGAATGTCCTCCTTCCACTTTTTTTTTTTTCATGCACTGTCCTGGAAAGACAGTTCAAATCCTTTCAGAAGAAGGAGTGAGTTCACCCAGTACTTGCACATCTACTGTGAGGTCCTTCAGAGGAAGGATAAAAGAGGCAGGGAAGAGGTAAATGCGTGTCCCTTCCTTTGGTTTCTCAGAGAAAAATCTTTGCTTAACTCCAAGAGAGGGCTCAGGGCCATGAATTCTCTGGGAAGGGAGATGTCCTCTTGCTGTCCAGAATACAGTACCTGTATCCAATAGGGAGACAGGATTTAAAACATTTAATTTTTACTCTTTTCCCCTTGGTGTTCTCCATTGGTTAATTTAGGCAAGGTCCTGACCATGTGCAGGCAGACTGCTTTGAAACCTGTTTTGAAGTGGATTCTACAGGGACATCCATGAGAATCAGGTTGCTATATAATTACACTTATGCACCTAAATCTGTGGCTGTGTTGATAAATTTAACAGGGCCAAGGCTCAAGCCCAGGTACTGGCACATGATCTCCCAGACTTTCCAACCTTTAGCATGGTCCCTGGTGATGGTTTTGTCCTGTTCCAACTAGCACTCTCCCAGACAATGCCTGGGCATGGTCCAGGGACAGCCTGGGCCAAGGAGCATCACCACAGGCGGTTCAGATGCAGCCCCCCAGTTTTGGAAGGAAAGACGCTTATCAGCACGGACGCAAACTGGGCTGTGCCAATTGGCCTCTGGGCCAGAGAACAGTCCCATGCATGTCTTATTTACTAGAATAGATGAAGTTAAATGCTTCCAAGAATGTATCCTGAGATGGTGAATAGGGACTTGGGAGCATAGATAGGATCCTAGAGCTGAAAATTAAAAGGGGGTAAAAATGGCGCTTGGATTTTCTAAATATTAACCAGTTCCTTCCTGTGGATCTGCTGTGCACAACTTCACTTCCAGAAATCCCAAAAGGGACCAGATTCCTCATTGCCCTTTTCTGCTGCTGCTGTTTACTTGTACAATCATAATTCACTTGTGGACACTTCCTGGACAAAATAGTATAAAAGTCATGAAGGTGGACAACTAGGGTAGCAAGTCAGGGTTACTTAATACTAGAATGGAAGTGAATTTTTCAGCTCGAACAAGGTGTTCTGGTGTTTTCCTTCAGGCTCTTGTCAGGAGTGTTTGATGCCTCTGTCATAACTTGGTGAAACAAGACTTTTCACTCCCTCCAATCTGCTCCAGTGCAATACTGGGTGGAAGGTTGTAATAAGACCTCAGTGGTGCTAGTGAGAATAAATCTGAGGAAGTGACATTGGCCCATTCTCACAGCACAAAATGAAAGCTGGTATATCTCTACCACTTGCCACGAGCTCTCAATTTCCTGGGTGAACAATGGAGCCCATGGCAGCCCCCTGTGGAGGGGTGTCCTTGTCCCCAGCCAGCTCACCAAGCAACGTGACACCACAAGCACTGGACCCAACAGAGCACCCACATGCTTCAAGCTGGAGGTCTCTGCTTGAAAACCTTTGCTGCAATCATCCTGACATTTAGGGGCGTTTCTCAACCCATTGGTAATTTGCTGAATCAGAAAAAGTACTAGAAAAGGAAAAAAAAAAAAAAAAAGAAGCTTTTAAATTCTGACTTGGAACTTATTTTGACTTAATCCACTCAGATTTCTGCCTATATAAAATCTAAGTTTCTTGCATTAGAAATTAGGTGTCTATTATACATGCACAGGTGGTGTGTGTGTGTATCACAAACAGAGGTGTGTGTAACAGATATATGTGTGTGTTTTTTATCAGTGGGTGAATACATCACGTTATAACCCCTGATTCCTGTGGCAGTGGAGACCCTGTTAAAAACCATGGTCCTGCTGGGCTTAGACACGTGGCTGCTCAGTGATGAGTGCTCAGGTGTCAGCAGTCATCTGGCCCCAGGGGTGAAGGATCAGCCTCACAGCCTCTTCTCAGGATCCCACTTCCTCATGGGCATTTCTCTCTGGTCTATGTGTTATTAGGATGTCTGGAGGCAAAGTCCCCACTCCTGTGTGTGTCATTTGGGTGTCTGGAGGTGACATGGTTAAGGCTGGAGAAGAAGAGAGTGGCAGAGCTTAGCTAAGCCCAGCCTGCTGGAGTTATCGGTTGTGATCTTAACTAGAAGGTCCTTTTTCTGCTCCCTTACTCTTGCACACACTCACATAATTGCAGTGTGAATTCATAATATAAACCATGATGTAATAGACACCAACTCAACTCAACTTAATTACTGTACAAATGAACAACAACTTAAATCACAAGCAGAGTCCCATTAAAAGTAATCAGATCCTGGGTGGGGAGATGGTTAAAGGTGGTGTTTCAACTCCAAAGAAAAATATGCTCTTGTTTGGACATAGTTTGATTTCTTTTTTTTATTGTTATTTTTTCTTCCACAGTGTATTTTTGCGCTCTCTCTCTCTCTCTCTCCCTGGCTCTGTCTCATTTTAATTTTTTCAACCTTTTCCTGATAAACCAAACTAGTCTAGACATATCTTTTGAGAGCAAATGTTCTCTAAGCTATGTTCATTCCTTGTGAGTTTGTACGTTAATCATTAAATATAATTAATTAGAACATCTTGTAATTAACTTGGAAAGCAAAATTATACAAGGGAATGAGTTTGTAACCACATCACATTTGAAATAAAAATAAAACTTAGACTAAAAGGAATAACTGCTCTTTGGAATTAGATGAGTAACAATGTTGGATTGGCTCCCCCGAAGCTCTAATGTTGGCTCCGAACTCACTCACATAAATCAGCCATATTTCACATTGATACATTCACTCACACAAGTGTGCACACACCCTAGTGCCACAGTTCAGAGTTAGACCACTACAGGGATGCTTTAAACCACCCCTCTGCCTTCTCATACTTCTGCACTGTGGAGGGACTCGGCAAACTCGCCATCAAACTGCCTTAGGGCTGCTCTGACTTGCCCCAGCTAGTTCTGATGGCCCTTTGGGTGTGATACTGGCTGGAAACTGTGGCATTTCATGGCAGGCTCTGCTGCCAAGGCAGGTGAGAGCTGGCAGGGGCTGGCATGGGTCTACCTCCCAGCTGGAGATTCCTGGTCCAAAGGAATCCTCACATACATGCTGGGACCCATTCCCAAGTCCCTCAGCTCTCCAAAAACCTGGTCCTGGGCTGACCTGTGGAGCACAGCTAATGAACCCCCTTAGGTCTGGTTCAACAAAAAAAGGGAATCTGTTCTTGCCAAGCAATTGTTCTCATCAAAAGTCAAATACTGCAGTTATTTCCTTGTAAGCACAAAGAGTTCTGCCATCCTTGCTTGACTGAATAATTTGGAGATGTCCTGGAAGACAGAATTTCACTGTGCCAAACACACCTGCTTATGGCTACTGCAACATCCCACAGTGATGCTGGATACTGGGCCTGGGGCCTTTGGGTCAAGAAGCCCCTGAAGTCTTCAGGAGCAGCACTCCTGGGGATTCATCAGCTGGAGGGTGTCAGGGAGGTTTGAAGTGACTGTACAGCAGCTCCTGGTGCTTTGCTGGGCTCTGCCACTTGCTCTCCATAGGGCCTGGGGCATGTCATTTTACCGCTGGCTTTTTTACCTCTCTGTCCCTGTTGAGTGCATCATTTTCTTGAGGAGATCATCCTTCCTCTACACACTAGACTGTTGGCCTAAAGGGCTCTTTCTCCTCTACCACATCCCCAGTTGAGATGATGCCTTCCCCAGTTGTTGACAGCTGCTGAAACTGGCCAGAGGACTTAATTGCTCTGAGCTTCTTTCGAGTTTTGCCTTTTGCTCATTTGGCAGGAGGAATGGGGAAGCCTCTCTCCAATAGCAATTCTCCCTCCACAGCCAGGTAATCACTTGGCTGTGCTGCTCATCACCACCTAGGTGAAGAAAATTTCCTTGCGTTTTTGTGGTCAGTTTTCAGGCTGATGGGCAGGAGGCAGCTGGGGAGGAGAGGGGCTGAGGTGGAGAACAGCAGATGTGGAGCAGGAGAAAGGTTCCTCACAAGATGGGAAAATGAAAGATGGAATCGTCTAAAAGTCCCAAAGCCTAGTGAGTGGAGAGACATCACGGATGACTGCAGTGAGGCAAAGTCCTTTTCTCTTCTGGGATCATGAGATGAGTAGCCAAAGGACTTGGAAATGTGGCCTTGGATATCCCTCTCCATTCATGATCACATTTCTGCTTTGTGCTGAGCACTCATACTGTTTGTTGACCCCCTTCACTAGTTCTTAGGCTGAAAATCAGCTAAAAAGCCATCCCTCAGGTAGAACTTGCTCAGTTTGTGGAAGGTTAATTAATTTTCAAAAGGCTCAAAAATATAATTTCTCTCCCTTGGTGAGCATGGTGTGGATTTGCTGGCTGGGGTGGAGGAGGAGAGGCACTGGGAGCATAACTGTGATCTCCTTGACTCCTGCTCCTCCCTGCCTGTGGGTAGCACCCCACCACTCGGCAGGCACCAGGGGTGGGATGCAGCTTGCCTAATGTTGAGCAGGTTGATTTTAGACACCTGGGGTAAACCAGATGGGTTGTCTGACGTTCCCCAGGCAGATGGGAGCAACAGGCACCTCATGGAGAAGAGCATCCTGTTGCAACAAGGGCATAAGATTCATCCAGTTCAGATACTCAGGGTGACAAATGAATTGCCCATCCTTTCTTCAATGGTGACATGAATCCCACACCCTAAAAGGAAATGGAGCTGGAGTTATCTCCCTGGAGAGGAGCTCCACTCTGTGTCCTACCCCCATTTCTCCCACTTTCTCACCTCTGCTTTAGCTGCATCTGTCTTTCCCCGTCTCTTTGCTTTGGCAAAACTCCCATTTCAGAGCAAGATAAGATGGCCCTGATCCTGACATGTCAGAAAAGTTCTGTTCTGTATGGGACAAGACACCTGCTCACATTTATTGTTTTGCAGATATAGGGCACCATGAATAAATGAGGGAGCATGCATATGCCCCAGGAACAACAGCACTGAGTGATAATAAAAAAAAATCCAAGAGAGATGTGACAGTAGTTTTGAATAGAGCTGACACTGAGCAAACACTCTGCACAATGTGGAGGGTGATATAATATCCTGCCCTTTCAGAGTGTCACTGTGACACGTATTTAACATTCATTGGCAGCAGCAGCCCAGCTTGCTCTTCACACTGCAAGGTGCTGTGCATATATCTAGGAAAAAAAAAAAAAAAAGATAGTTAAAGAGATGCACCCAGTTCACTGCCCTTTCTTATGTGGGTGTGAATCTAGATTAGTGGAACCCATGGGAGTTTTACGACTGACTTCAGTCCCTATTAACCTCCCTGATGAGTAGTAGGAAATTAGGCATGTGTGGAGGGAAGGGTGTTTATGAAAAGCAAGGTCTAATGAGAACCCGATTTCAAAGTTAATTATGGAACAACTATTGCCGCTCCCTAACCCAATACTGCGCCTGATTCTGATCTCGCAGCATGGGAAAGAGAGATACTTTATACCCATGGGGGCTCTTGGGCTGCATACGGCTCTTGAGCAATTTAAGTGCATTTATGCTGGGTGATATCATGTGATCGGCAGTGGGACTGCACCGATGCTGGGCTGCTGGGTAATCTGTGGGATGAAGCAAATCAGCAGGACTTGCCAGGTCATGCCCAGCCCCATCCCATCCCACAGTGGTGCAGAGAGACGGAGGAGAGCTGTTGTTATCTCCTCGGCGAACCACTCCTGCTGCTCTCCCTCCCTTCACTCTCTGATGTGCCTGATACGTGTCTTCTGTCTCTGGGCTGAATGAAAGGTGTTGGTGGATGGTTTGTAAGGTCAGCAAGATGGGCCAGCGTCGGGATCAATTGAGCAGTACCTGCGTGTGTATGTAATCAGGAGCTGGCCTTCTGCTAATTAAAAAGCTTAAACAAACGCATGCAAATGAGACAGATATGAACACGAGGGTGGATTGCTGGAAACAACACCCTCCACTCCTCCAGTTGAGGGGGTAGCCAGCCCCAGCACTCCCTTTTGTTTTGTTGTTTCCACAAAAAAGCTGCCTCTGTTGTGGGGAAGTTTCCCCTTGGTTGAGTTCAGCGCGTATGGTCCTGGGGCATAAACAGCCTCTTGTCCCATGACACAAGCTTGCCCTGGGATTACACACATCCCCTTGTCAGGGATGGCACAAAACCCTTCATTGGGTGTGTAAGGAAAAGCTACTTTCCCATTTCTGTTGGCCCTGTGTTTGATGGGCTGGGAGCCTTTTCGAGAGTGAAGCTCAGATGTTTGGCAGCATGTGACAGATTTCTGGGTCCGAGTCTTTTCTCCATGAGGGCCCAGTACATAGCAGCACTGCAAAAACTTTCTGGGAAAGATAGATTTCTTGGCCTAAGAATGGTGTACAAAACAGGTATACAGGTGAAAGCTCTGGGGCCTTTAAACCTACATCAAGATGAAATTTATCATATTTTTCAGTACAAACCAAATTCTGGGATAACTCTTATAAATACTTGCACTGCTCTTGTCACTGCACTTCCAGAGTCCTTTGAGAATAGGGATTTTTCCCACTGACATAAACGGTCCTTTGATAATGGAAAATTTGCCTGAGTAAAGGCTGACTGTTTAATGCTGTGATTAAGTCATTGCTTTAATCTGGCATAGCTCTTGAAAAATCTGCTGGAAAGAGTTACTGGAAGGGTCCTTTGAGTTCCCTTTTCCCCAGAGCCACTCATTCCCTTTGTGCTTACACTAGCATTCAGGGGTTTGCATGGTGATACAGATTGGGGAACTGATCTGGCCGTAAACTCAGTTGGCCAAAAAAGGAAAACAAACAAAAAAAAACCCTAACAAAAAAAACTAAAGCCTCAATTTTTTTCAGCACTGTGTCAACATGAGATCCACTGTCAGTCAGAGGGAGATGACGGGAGTGGCAGAAGGCCATGGATGTGCTTGAGGCAGTCCTGTTCATTGTACACCATCAACAGAAAATCACTGGTGCCATGGAGCACACTGTGTTGAAGACCAAACTCCAACCCACCTTCCACCTTGTGTAATGGACAGTTTATATCTACCAGATGCCTGACATATTTAGCAAAACTTATACTTGAAATGCCAGGCTGTGCATGAGGGTTGGACACCCAGGAGTAGAGCATGTCATGCTCCAGTTGACTACAATGAAGGGAACTTGATAAGAAGCAGAGTCAGAGGGAGATCTCTACACAATTTCACACATCATTTCTATGAGTTTTACCTTCATAGCTGACTTTCTTACTCCTTCTGAACACGAAACTATGCTCTATTTTGTTTTGGGTAGCACTGAATGTGAAAAGAACATCAGATCTTTTCCACCAAGTCTCCTTTTGGAAAACACTCTCAGATACCCCCCACATCCTCTTATCCCTACATGTCCTTGTAAAGGACCAGAACACTAAAAAAATCTCACTAGGCCTAAATGTGTGATATTCCATTCCATTTAATGTATTTTAACTTGCAGTAGAACTTAGACTACTCTGAATCTCTGTCTCATATTCACAGGCTGGGGGTTCGGCAGAGACGGGCAGAGAGGTGTGTTAATTTGTTTGGCATAGCCTTGTCATGTGGGTTTTCATTTTGCAACTCCACAACCAAAATAAAGGGTAGCTGAGATCAAAGTCATTTACTGTTTAAACTCTAATGCTCAGGGGAAGGTAGAGGTGCTATTTCAGATAGGAAGAAGTCTCTGATTTCATGTCATTAAAACCGTATGTCTCAGTTCCTGAAAGCACAGAAATACACTTACAGTTGAGCTTAAAGAGAGGAGTATATGTAAATACTTTGATAAAGCAGAGGTAGAATTACATGAAGTGCTTCTTGCTCTTGTATTGACTTACTCGAGTTAGTTAAATCAGACAAAGATCCATATAGGCATAGTAACTTTGTTTTTAACTAGATTAAAGTTAGAAGGAACTGATTAAAGCATAGAGGGGGTTTGGATGCTGAACGTGAATTACTTGCTAGAGTTGATCTGAAAATGCCCTAATCTTGATAAGTTCAGAAGTAGAAGTAGATTCAAATGGAGAACTCCAGCTTGTATTGGAAGCCTCCACCATGAGTTTGATTATGGGAAGGGCTTGTGACAATCCAGTCCAGATACAGATGGAGAAACTTTGTTTCCAGAATTTTTTTCTGGGAGTGACTTGAGCCACATTTTCATGGTTTTTTTAACTGAATCTAGTTGGCCATGCAAGTTAAGAATCTCCCTCTTTTTTAAATCTTTTTTCTTTTTCCTCCTTTAATTTTTTTTAAAAAAAAGATTTATTTTTTTATTTTTTTATTTCCTCTGAAACAGGCCTTGACATGTTGATTCAGTATAAAGTTTTGGCTGAAATTCTTGTTCTGAAGCCTTGGTGTCAACAACAGATTGCAGATTCCTGTTTACTTTAATTGGCTTTGCTTTTAGCCACAAGTAAAGATTGCAAAACAAAGGCGTGGAATGGCCATCTCCTGCTTCCAGTGTGGGTCTGCAATAGTTTTTTTCCCCTCCTGGGCTTCTTATGCGAATATGTTTGTGAAACCACTTGAATCGGGAATTTTGTTTTCAAGTGGGGACCTAAATTTAGGACGCTGCATCCCTCTTTAGAAATGGATAAAAATAACAAAAAGTCCTTAGTTTTCTTCTCCATGGAGATTTCTTGGCCCTGAGAACTTTCAAGATTTTGCATGTGGAAGGCCATATTTGTCAGCATAAAAACTGTCAAAACTTTCCCAATCATAATCTACAGCAGAAACCTCAGATTTTTGTTTTGATGTCTCTCCATACCATGCAGTGAACATGGTCATGGTATGTGGGTGCAACTGATGTTCACAGGTATGTGAAAAAATATGACAAATAATCTGAGTTCCTAAAGCAGAGAAGTCAGTGATACCTCTCAATGTCATGGCTGAAGATGATTATTCAGGTTATTACCCAATCTGCTCTCAGCCCATCCCTTACACCTGAGAGTATTTTAGGCTGGGATTTTCCAAAGTGCTCAGTGTTAGCTGAACTCAACTATCAAATTTGCTGAGTGATTCCCAGGGATTCATTAGGAGCAGAGCTATACCAGGCCTTCTGAAGAAGTCCACAGGGACATCCTGTCCTAAGGTGCCCATTTGCTGAAGATGGCCTCCTCCAGGGCCTTTTTATTGGTGGCTGTAGAGAAAAACGACCCAAGAAAACTGGAACAGTGTACATTGGTGGGAAAATGAATGGTGGTGTCATTACCATTTTGCAGTTGAAGGTGATGAAATTCTTTCTGGGGAAGTTATGAAGATCCTTCACTGTGTCACGCCACTCATGAGTTAATCTTTCCATTGCAACCTGTTTCCCTGGCTGATTGACCTCTGGTATCTTTCCCACTCTGCCCGTGGTTTTGAAATGTTTATTCTTTCCATACTGGGGTGCTATGAAGATGTGTGTGTGTCCACTTGTGCTCTTGGTGTGATTTGAAGGACAGAAAATTCAGGGAAAGCCCTCCTATCAAAACCCTTCAAGGACTGTGAAAGAACAGAAAGCCCCAATGCTGGTTGGAGAATGTTTGGTTACAGCCAAAAATGTCCAGAACAACAGTGAAAAGCATCTATCAGTCATCTTGGCTGTCTCCCTAATTCTCTATCTTTCTCACCAGGCTTTTTCAGCCTCCTCCTCCTTCTCCATGATTCCAGCTCTTTTATCCTGGCTGTTGGTGGTAGTAAGAGATAGACAGCACGTTTGTACATATTTACCCTCATGTGGCTTGTCCTTCTCACCCCACCCATGCTCTGGCTGTGATGATGCATATCTCTGGGAGTCAGTGGGAGATCTTTTCACAAACACTTGCTGTGTGTTGTGTCTCTTGTGGGCAGAGATGTTGCTGTGTTAGCCATCATTATTTGATCTGCCTCTCTGACAAGATTGCTTTAAAGGCTAAATGTTGTTTCTGTTCTTAGCTGGGAACACACCATAGTTATAGTTGTAGCTTTGCCTGCATGGCCAAGTCCAGTTCCTCAGCTATGTTGGGAATGCTGGGTTCTGTGGGATGGAAAATATGGAGAAAAAAATCTGTGACAATGAGTGTTGCATGAAAGAAAGGGAATGCCTTACTGGAGTACTTTAGGAGCACTAGTTTTTTTTCTGTTACTGCCCTAAAATTTACCTCACTTTATGCTGGAAGTACTCACTGAAGCCATGGGATTTTAGAGAAGTGGGTGGGAGAGGTAGAGAAGTATTGATTCTACCTTCAAGTGATAGAAGTGGAGTCTAAATTCAGATTATAAATGCTTCTGTGTTTTGCACCCTGACTTTTGCCTGTTTTACAGATAATAAGATAATGGTTATTTATATAATTTTTAGCTTGGAATAGAACTGAAAATTGCCCTTGCTCACCAAAATCAAAAACTGTAACAGAAATTCAACATCATTCATCATGGTCACAGAGTGCCTTCAGCCATGAAAACAAAATATCCACTGAGGTGACAGTTTATCTTCTGATCCTTCCATTGTCATGGATTGAAAGAGTCAAGTCAATAAAATTAAGATCTAAACCATCCTCCAGTGGGAACTCCACCTGTTGTTCCTCACTGAGGTATCTCTCTTAGGACATGGAAATTAAACCTGGCTTAGAGTGCTGCTCTATCTTCTTCCCCAAGGAATAGCAGAGGGCATGGGAAAATGTGGCTGCGTGAGGATGAGGCAGGGAGGAAGGAGTATCCTCTTTAGGTCAGGAAAAATTCTCTTTGTGAGTAGCACAGGAGTGCAGGAGGGTTGCGATTTCCCAATGTAAGATTTTTTTGGGGGATTTCTTTGAACATGAGTATATTTTATAAGATTTCTATAGTGTTTAAGGTCAGTTATCTGTCTTTGGGCCAATATACTGCCCTAAGATCAACTCTAGTTTTTCATGGATGTGGGTGTTTTGAGCAGTTTCTGTGGTTCTGTTGTGTATGTTGGTGTTTCTAAACAGAGTTGACCTTTCAAAATGGACTGGGAAGGGGAGAGAACAGAAAACTGAGGCCCGGGGTAGCTCAGTGAGGCTTGAGAAGGGACTGAGAAAAGGCAGAGAAAGCATTTCACTTGTCCACACCTGCTTTATGCAAGGTAAGGCCTATGGTGGCATGGCAAGACCTGTACGTGTCAGGGAATGAAGGCCACAGCAATGAGAGGAAAATCCTTGGACAGTGTGAGCCGGTGGAATGCCTGGAGGGTGTGATGCAACTGAAGAGCCCACGTTTGCCCAGAGTGCACAGCAGGGGGAAAAAACCAAGAGAAATTATTATATCTGTCCAGAGATTTAAAAAAGAATTGTTTATATGGAGGAAATTGTGTGCACAAAGTAGTGGAAAGGACTGTGTGACCTGGCCAGGGGTGTGAGGGGTTTTGTTGTGCTGCTCCCCTGGGACCATCTGCCTCACAGCCAGCAGAGTTGGGTGCAGATGAGAAACAACAGAGATCAGAGTATGACCTCCAGCAATTTTGGGGGTAACAGCAACTCCGTGAGTGACATCCTGGAAAGAGCCAGGGGCAAATCAGAGAGAGATAAGATATCTGTGTCTCTCTGGCCATTGTCCTCAGCCAGTTTGCAGAATTGCAGATTAGGTCCTTTTCTCTGGTCTCTCTTGCTGGGTGTCTGTGCAAGTGCCACAGGGCTGTGATAAGGAGGAGGTGGAATGGTGCTCTAAGCACACTGTGTTTTTCCACATGCAGATGCTAGCTAAAACAAAACATGCTGGAATCCTTCCTTTGCCTTTGCCTCTCTACATCCAGAAAGGAATCTGGGGATGTGCACCAGGGGAAGGAGAGAGGCTTTATGGGAGGGCTATGGAAAGGGGTTTGGCACCTTCTGTGCCAAGAAGTCTCCTTACAGTTCCAGTGTGGGTCTGCATCTTGCTGCCACAGTGTGACCACTGCAAACTCAGATTTGCAGCAGACAGTGCCTTGTGCTTTTCCCTGCAGCCATCCCCTCCTGACTCCACAGGGCACCCTGGGGCTCCCCCAGCATCCCGGGGAACATCACAGGTGCAGGCAGCTGCAAGGGGATAGCAGGTTGCCATTTCTTTGTTCTGCTCACTTTGGTGACAGCCCCATATGATCTGCTGGCCAAATCATCAGTGTAGGATTCTCCTGAGTGAGGTTGGTGCAGGCAGCTTAAATAGCAAGTGCTTTTCAGGCTGTAGCAGATGAGAGTGTCTGCAGTCAGCTGATGGAAGAAGGAAACACTCACAGGACAGGGGGAACTGCGACATGCCAGATGAGAATGGAGATTTTTTTTCAGCTAGCATGGGCAGATCTGGAACTGATCCCACAGGTGGAATTGCCCTTCCCTAGGGAGCAGCCCCAGCCCCCTGGGGAAGGCAGAAAATTCAGACTTTTCTGCATTTTGCTGGGAGAGGGGAGGAGCAGGGCAGGTTTCTGCCCTGGGGATCCAGTCACCCTGGCAGCACAGGGGTCGGGGGTGGCCTTCATTCTTCTTGCAAGGTTGAGTCAGGACTGTGATGAACAAGTCTTGCATAAGCAGGAATGCCATCGCCAGTGGTAGGCTGAAAAACGCAGAGCTCTATTTTCAAAGACAGCTCAGAGGTTATTTATGTACGGAAATGCTCCTTATCTCTTAATTCCCAGACTGATGGGTGGATGATATGCAAAGAGTGACTTCTGTCAGGGACGAGCTCACCAGCACTGCTACTGTCTTGGCAATGGGGAGGGCTCTCTCTGCCTTCCCTGGTAGCAATGCTGACTAAGGGCCATAGGAATCTTAATTCCTGGCCCAGAGACAGCGAGCCAAGCTATCTGATGGGCTGCTTGGCTGACAGTTAATATCCTGTCGCAGAGAAGTAAGTACTCATGATATAGCAGCTTTTTTTTTTTTTTCTTTTGTCTTTGCACCAGGAAGACCGGAGTGGGAAAGCCCAACAAATTCTCTGTTTTGTGCTTAGCCATCATCTCTGCCCTGAAAGAGCTTCAATCAGAACAATTCTTTTATATTTCAAAGAATACATCAGAACTCCTTGGTATCAAAAATGTTATTTTGTTTTGCCATTATTATTCTCAGAGATTCAGGCTGGAATCATAAATTCAATCTTATTTCCTTGTGTCTGGAACATTGTTGGTAGGTAGAAATTTGCAGCTGGAAATTAGTTAATGATCCCTCTGTAAGTACAGCACACAGATGGCAATCCAGCTTCTTTTCCCTGGCTGTGCTGACACTGGCATGCTAACTAAAAGTAGTAAGACATTTATTAATGAGTGGGGTAGGGAAAAGGGAAAAAAACCCAACCCAAACCCAGAGCAATGAACACAGGTAATAGGGTGTCATTATTAAAGAGCTATCTGTCAGAGAAGGACATGCATAAGAATTAGGTGTCCTGGAAAAGGCTATGAAAATATATCTCTGCTTCTGTTTGATGGAGTCACATTTCAATTTTCATGAACTTTTCACAGACTAAATATATTTGTGTCTAAAGAAATCCTATCTCTTAGCAAGCAGTAATGACAACTTTATTTACACTGAATGACATTTTCCTACTGATTAGGTCAGAAAAAATTAATTATTTTTCTACTGTAGGGAAAGAAAATACCTCATTAATAAATTTTTCTTGGTAATGGTGGTATTCTTGGTATTGTGGATCTTGTGAAAAGAAAAAAATAAAACCTACTTCATAGGATTTATAACATAGAAAAAAGAAAAAATATATGTCTTTTGCATGGGAAGGAATTTTCTAACATATCCCTTTTGGGAGAATTGAATGGAACGTTCTAGCTCTCTGGTTGCCTGACTCTTGAGAGAAACCTTGCAAGCAGGGAGGCAGAATTCTCCGTTTTCTGCTTTGCCTGACCTCAATATCAGTTTGGCCTCCCCATTTCTGGCTACCAGGCAGGCAGCTGCCAGTGAGGGAGCAGAGGGGGCTGGACTGCCTTAGAGAGGAGATGAGAGAGAAGTGGGGTCCCTGAACCCCCTCCTGCTGTGCTGCTGGGATCAGGTTGGTTTCCCAAAGCAGAGCCGGGCAGGAATGCACCTGATGCCCTGGGGAAAACAATGTCAGGGGCTTGCTCCTTGTGTCTCACCTGAATGTTGTGAAAATGGTGACTGAGGCTGTTTCTGGGTTTATGATGGAAATTCTCCTTTTCCATTGTCCTTTCCATTGTCCTTTCCATTGTCCTTTCCTTTCCATTGTCCTTTCCTTTCCTTTCCATTGTCCTCTCCTCTCCTCTCCTCTCCTCTCCTCTCCTCTCC
>VXAC01003221.1:398605-416657 GCA_013399225.1 Rhipidura dahli | reverse complement strand
TCCTCTCCTCTCCTCTTTTCCTCTCTCTTCCTGTTCCACAGACCCCTTTTTGCAACCCACAGCAGAGCATTTCCAATGGAAAATCCTTTAGGCAGCAGGATCCTTAATCAGCCCAAATCACTGCAGGTTGCCCACAGGCCTCTTGATCCCAAGGGAATGGCCAGTGCATTAAGGAGCTGCTGTGTGTGACTCAAGGTGACCAAATTAAGCCCTCTGCATGAATAGTGGTTCAAGGGTGCTGATGCATCATTTCTTTTCTGTAGCGAGAAATTGGATGAGAAGGTTCACATGAGCTCACTCGGTCTTTATGGGCTTGAACCAGCTTCCATTGGAGTCAATAGGAATCTTTCCATTGACTTTAATGAGAGCTAGATTGGATCCTAAATTAGTACCTTCATCCTTCAAATTGTTTAGCAGTGCCTATCCCCATCCATAATTAACATAAACTGGCTGTGATAGTCATCAACAGGAAAATTATACCAAAATGTCCTCTGTAAGTTTATTCCTGCTCTCACTGAAGATGATAGGAGTCTCATAATTAACTTCAAACAGGACTGGTTGTCTCTGTATCGTGATTATAAAATATCTTGATACATTTTTAAGGGAGAGCTCAGTTTGAGCAACTTCTTAATTGCATGTCAGGACTAAAAGTGTTGTCTGTGACCAAAGACGGCCACATTGAAAAATCAGGCAGTATTAAGGAGCATGATTTGACTTTGTGGCTACATAAATCAGTATTTGAGTTTCTTATTTGGTATTCACTGAAACGAAAACATAATCTGAGTTAATTGCTCTTCCCCAAGGTGCCTTGTTGCGCAATGTTTTATAAAATTAAAGCCTGTTAAGTACACACGAAGAAACATACTTTAGATGCAGAACATAAAATACTAGCACCTCTAATTCTGCTGTCATGTATGGTTGATTAACCTGGTACAACAGAAGCCTTGGGGAGAGTTTCTGTGCTGTTAGAAAACATATTTCCACTTAAGGGAATTTAGACAACAAAGGGATCTCACAAATCCCATTGTTGGAGGCTAGGCTGACATTTGGGGCATCCGAGCTGTCTCACAAAGCCGTGGAAGACTAGGGGAAAAAATGCAACCTGCATTCCACTTATGGATAGTTACCTGTCACCCCAGTGCCTTCCACAGCAATTAACAAATAATTAATCAAGCCCTGTTGCCCTCCCTAGGGTGATGCTCCTGTTGGCTTCAGTGAGAATTTTCCCTGGTGTTGGAGTGAGTCTGAGGTGAGGAGTGGGAAAAATGTGGGTAGTGGGGGAGATGCTGGAGACAGCAGTGGGAAGGTCACTGTGCTGCTGTGCTCCTGGGGGGGCAAGCTGCAAGTCACCCACCTCTGAGAAACCCCAAATCTCAAAGGTTTGAATTTCCCAAGCCCCTCAAATGCACAGATATAACACAACTGGAGAAGAGCCACAAGAGGCTGAGGAGATTCAGCTGGAGAGTGGCATGAGGGTTATCTGTGGGGAGCACATGGTGGTCTAGCAATAAAAAAAGAAATGCTGCAAGGAGACCTCCCCATCCCCAGCTGCTCCAGGCTCTACTTGCTGCTTGCAGATCCTCCTTGGAGCAGGCAGGGAGCCATGGAGGGCAGATGGAGCACATTAGCAGCTGCCTGTTGGACCAGAAGCTGCACATGTGGGAAGATCAGGAAGGCTTATCAGATAGTTTGCAGCAGTGAAACTGCCTAGTAAGGCGTAGTGTGGGAGCTGGGGGTATCCGGGTGAAGACCAACTGGGAGCTTTCCAGGTGTCTGTGGTTTGAGCTAGGGTGAATTGAATCTTCTCCCAGGATGAAAGTGAGCCTGTATCTTGTAACAAAACCAGCTGGTGTTTCAGGTTGCTACCTGTTTCTGCTCCTGACCTGCCCTGTGCTGCCCTCACAGCTGCCCCAGTAGCCAGTACCTCACTCTGAGCAGGTCCAAACCCTCAAGTGGAAAGGAAGGGGTGAGATAAATAGGATAGGACCCCTGGATGGTTATAAACCTGGTGCTCCTCTTGGTTTCTTCCAATGGTGTCCTTGCAGACTGTATGGAGAAGTCTTTGGCCTCAAGTTCTGCCAGGGAAGGGTTAGATTGGATATCAGGAAAAATTTCTTAATTGAAAGGGGGATCAAGCAATGGAAAACACTACCCAGGGAGGTGGTGAAATCACCATTTCTGGAAGTGTTCAAAAAACACGTACGTGTAGCACCTGGGAGAATTGTTTAGTGTTGGACCTGGCAGTGCTGGGTTAATGGTTGGACTCAATGACCTTAGAGGTCTTTTCCAGCCTAAACAATTCTATAATTATATTGTAATAAAACAAATGGCTCCTCAGCACTGGAGAACCATCATCTGCAGTGTTTGTTGGGCATGTTTGGCCCACACCAGCAATGCTGAATGCAAAATATTTTGCTGAAATGTGCCCAAATGCTTTCTTTGCTGTGTGTCAGAACATCTCTTCTCAGACTTTGCAAGGAGTGTTTACATTTTATTCAGCCTCAGTAACTGGGGAATTTGCTGCAGCCAATGTGCCTTGAAGAATGGGAGGGGAGACCTGGGGACATGATAGAAAGGCAGAGTGGTGGCTCTCCTGGCACCTGACTCGAGTGGTCTGTGAATGAGCTGTCTACATCTAGATTCTTTTTTTTCAGAAAGATGGATATTTTCAGAAAGGAATTCCTCTAATTCATCCCAAGTAAAGGAGGAAAAAGGTGTGGATTTTGATTCTTCATGACTTTTCATGTCAGCTAACTGAAACTCTGCACATTGATCCTTTACCGTGTGGTCACCTTTAAAAGCTGGTAAAATGTCTAGGGCAAAGAACAGAATTTTATACTATGTATGACACATAAAGGAAGAGGAGTTTTTGGGGGGACTTCACGGAATGACTATTCCCTTGACACCTGCGAAAATGAGCCTTTGAGCCTCTGCCAGAAAATTTCTGACACTCTTATGTAGAAAAATGCCAGATCTTCTAAAGGATGTTAGAGCTACATTTCCAGCTATCTGAGACTCTGTAGTTTTCTCAGACTTCCTAAAAAATAACAGTAGTACTTCAAAAAGTTCTTTAGCTTGTTCCTGTCAGATTCCTGGGGTAGGTGTCCAGGCCTGCTCAAATAAAATACTCCTAAATTCAGCAGATGCTGCCTCACCCCCTTCTTTCCTGCTATTTACTATTCCACCCACACCACGTTGGAGCTGCTGCAGATTGTGCTGGGGCCGGGGCTGTGCAGGTGTCTGAGGCTGGAAATTTCAGCTGCTTCCTTTGCCATCCCTGAACTTTGCCACGTCAGACACTGGGAGCAATGGGGAATCCGACCTGTGAGTCAAACATGACATTCACTGGCTGGTTGCATGAAATGTAACCCACAGCATCATTTAGCCCTCTAGGCTGGAATCTGTTTGCCTTAATTATGGGCAACTGTAAAAAAACTGAGAAAGATGCAAGAAATGAGATTCCACAAGCCCTTCTAGTGGTTCTGCCTGGCCTTAAGCACTTGGAAACCTCTTGAATATGTTGGCTAATGCTCCAGCACTCACCATCCTACGTGACCTCTATGAATATCCTACATGTGCCTACAGTAATTCTGACATTAAGTAATGTCTCCAGTCTTTCAAGAGCTGTACAAATTTCAGCTGAGCTTTCATACTGACTCTGCTAGCAAGATCACCTACACATTCTCACAGCAATTCTAGCTTTAAACTAATGTGGAAACGTGCTGGTATATAAATCCTGCCATTCTGGCTCTTTGAACATGAATGCTATCAGTTTTCAAAGTTAGCCAGATAGGACAAATATGTTCCTTTACAGGATCCTTTCTTTTGATCACTGGGGGTATATCAACACCTGGTAATTCTCTGAGACCTGCTGTGGTAGAGGCTGTCTTTCTCCAAAGGCTATGGAAAACATCCAGGGTGATAGTTTTCCTAGGCCAAAATTAATGTTGTGAATAATTTGAATACTCTCATCTTCCTACCCCTGTATTTCACATGCAAGGGAACACAAGCAATAGTGTGTCTTATTTGATAGACCCCAGCATTGAACTCAGGAATTCTTGGCTCACAGCCCTGTGCTCAAACCCCTTCTCCTCCAGCACTCAAATAAGGGCCTGGTATGTTCTCAGTAATAACATGCAGTGATTTGTGCAAGTGTAATAGAACAAGGCCATATGCTTTGGTTCCTAGGCCAAATTCCCACTTTGGCTGTACTCCACTGGCTGTAATAATATGAGGCAAATGGGAACATTTGACCCGGTGTGCTTCCAGACTGTAGGGACTGTAGAGGTGGTCTTGTGATTTTAACGTGGAACTGCTTCACTGTGATCCTTGAGTCTTTATTTTGAACGTGGGAAGTTTCAGGGAGAAGCAGCTGCTTGCATTGTACTGGAGACTTCATGGGATCTGCCCAAAGGAAATGTTTCCACCACTCCACCAGTGCCCACTTAATGATGACATTCCAGTCGCTTACCCTTGCAAATCTGGGGAAGTGCAGTGTTATTCTGATTCGCTATCTGCTGAAAGGATTTTTGAAGTCTCTGGTCATCCCATCTATAGAAGGGTCTGTTCTGGATTATCTTAACTAAAGGATGGCCACTACACCCAGAATGGCAAATAAACCACCTGTCTTATGCGGGGAGTGTCAAACAAATGTCTGCTCTGTTGAAGCTTGTTGATTATCCAAGTGCCTCATACATTGATTAAAACTGTGTAGCTGATTTACTACAAACCCCTGAAAAGGGAGCAAAGGCCCGAAATCTGGGTTGAAATCTGGCAAAAACAAACAGGCAGAAGAAATCTGGAATTTTGCTCCCTAAGGAAGTTGTGGTGTTTCAACATTAGCAAAACTTGCATCTTCCACCACAAGATAATTTCAATGGAAAATCATTGAATATCTCAAATCTAAGAGAGTAATGTGTTCTTCTTCACCAGAATATTGGAAAAAACTGCTAACTTCAGGTTCCAGGAAGGACCAAAGCACATTTCTCTTCATTTTATAGAAGGTCAGGGATGATTTACGGACACAAAAATATCTGTGGTGAGCCTGAAAATGAACCCTTCATATACAGCTTCCTTGGTAAATGCCACAACCTTCTCATGGAACTGTGGAGCTAAATTTGCTCATCATTCATGTATTGCCTCTTGTTGAAATCTTTGAGTTCTTTTTTTCTTGGTTTTAATTTTCTCTTAAGGAGCTTAAAGAAATCAAACTAACACCCCTAAAATATTTCCTAAGAATTTAGATTAACAGTCTTTACAAAGGACTGAAAATCCTTCCAAATAAAAAAATACCAAAGCATTCTTTCTCAGTAAAAACTGCACTCTACAGTGATACTCCTCTCTTCCTTCCCTGCAGTAAATCTTGACCTTTATCTTGAAATACATCAGTGTAATAAATGAAGTCTATTCATAATATAAGAGTAACAAAAAGTTTCATGGTGTCCCAGGAAGTCCCAAGGGAACCTTAGCTTTGCTACCGAGTCTAGGGAAAAAAATAATTCTAGCATTAGGGAAAATATTGATCTATAAGAGACAGAGGGAAGAAATGCCTTGCTGAATATATTACCTGTGAGGGGAGAAGACAAAATGACTAAATATTACATGCAGAGTCTGTTACCTTCCAGATTTTGCTCCAAACTTATGCAGGGAAAAAAACAGGTTAAAAATATTAAAAAATGGAAGACCTATCAGTCTGGAATAATTTCTTTAGGACCTTTCTGCTTGGAATGACTTCTTTAGGAAGTAGAGCTCTTCAAAAGTGTTCATGAATTAGGGAAGAAGGGGAAGTGATTTGTAGGTGTGCATGTCCAGTCAAGCTTTCTGAACCAGTTGCTGCACTGGGCTGGGCTGTTATTTACGACAAAGAGTTTTAAAGGCCACTTGGAACAAGAAAATATCTTTATAGGTGACATTCTAACCCAGTGGCAAACATGGTGTAAATTAGTTATAGAGACTGTCTGTTTCAGTTTCAAACAATTTAACTCAGTGGAAAAAGAGAAACATTTTCCCAATACAAGAGCATGTAGTGACAGGACACAGGGCAATGGCTGCAGTCTGAAAGAGAGTAACTTTATATTAGATATTAGGAGAAAATTCTTTACTATGAGGGTCATGGGGCAATGGAACAAAATTCCCAGAGAAGTTGGGGAAGCCCCATCTCTGGAAGTGTCCAAGCCCCACTGGATGGGGCTTGGAGCAACCTGATCTAGTGGAAGGTGTCCCTGCCCATGGCAGGAGGATGGAATGAGATGATCTTTAAGGTCTCTTCCAACCCAAACCAGTCTGTGGTTTTGTGATTCCATTTATTTCCAAATATTACAATCATTGTTACTGTATTTTCTCTAAAACTAGAAGAAGACAAAATTCAGTGAATAAAACAGAGACCAGGATTCATCACAATTAATTTTAGCTTTCTGAAAATTTGAGGTTTGATATAAACTAGTTCTCTGGACTCCTGCTATTCTTGCTGGGAGACATGGGCACCAGCAGCTGTGTTCCTTTGATAGCTTTTCAGTACAGAATGACTAAAATCATGTTTGTGCCACTCCATGGACTTCACAGGGATCTTGACAACAAGTTTTACTTAAAATTGAACCTTTAGTTGGTTACACTGAGGAGGGAGAGGCTCCACCCCAGGTAAAACTTGTGCCTTTAAAGTCAGTGACAGCAATTCCAGCGATTTAGGTGGCAATCACAGTATCTGTCATGAATATTTTATTTATGTAACTCCCTAAATCAGGATACTGCCAATCCAAAATATTTTAAGTTAGCAAAGAAAGAGGAACTGAAATCATCCCAGCGAACTTGAAGTATTTCCGGAGTAGAGCCCTCATCTGAGCTCATCACTTTCAGATTCTTTATATAGACTGGAGAAAAAAAATATTAATTTTAGAGCATGATTCATGTCACTAATTTTAGATTCCTTGTTTAGAATGATGCAATGAATTTCAGCCTGGAAGTGCCTAATTCTCTACTCTTCATTGCTTTACTAGGGAGTCTAGACACTCTAGATGAGCTATAGACACCTCTGCTGTAATCTTTTTCTTTTGGTCATGTGAAGCCTAATTCTGAGCATAGCCCTTTTAATTCATATTTCAGGATCCTTTGCCATCTTTATCTTTCTGCCTTGATATCAAAATGAATGTGCACCATCCAGGAGAGTTCCACTCATAAGATTGTTCCACTTCAGTCAGCAAAACTTGACCGATTTCAGAGTAAAATGTATCATAATATAAGGAGCAAGTTTCTTTCTAATCTCTTTAAGCAATGGTAAGGAAAATTTTACACATACTTCTGAATAGGTTTCATGGCATGAAAAAATCAAAGTGTTTCATAAGTATTGCTATGTAGTTCAGAAAAAACCCCAGAAAACATCAAAAAGTCCTGTTTTACATGGTCTTAAGTTCTGCCTTGCATAGTCTTCAGTCTGAAAGGAAAATATTCCATTAGGTTTATACCCATTCCAAGGCCTTCTTGCAGACATATATCATAAAGGACTTAGTGTGAATGTAACTGAGCCCAGAATTTGTAGCATGGTGGGGAATAGCCTTTAATGATTCCTTCCAGAAGCTGGAATCTTCCTGTGGAAAAAGGTCAGTCAGAAGCTTCTTTCTATGGCTTTGCTCAGAGAGGATGACAAATACAGGTAAAAAGTAAATTGTACACTCTGAAACTTTAGTTAGTTTCTGCTTATATGTTTTTGAGGAGAAATACATATTTTGTCAGTCATTAATTGAATGTTAATATTGTGTCTTAGCTTACAACAGGACAGCAGTAATATTCTTTAAATATTGACAAGAGCCTTTAAACTGAGCTCTGAGGCTCTGCAGATCTTGCATTTGGTCACTAATTTGTTGGGCTTTATATCCAGGATTTTGGTTTTCTGTCTCTGGAGGTGGATATGGTTCCTCTGAGAAATTCAGAGCTGCATTAAGATCCAGGTGTTGGGATATGATGACAATTTAAATTCAGGTTCTACCTTGAGACTGATTTTTTATTACTCAGAAATATAGAACTCAGAGCTGAATTTTGATGGAAATATCAGATCAAAGCTTGATAGATGTTCAAAAGTAATTTAAGTTTTGATACCTCCTAAGAAAATAACAGAAAACAAACTACAAAACATCAATATGCATCTGAATAAATCGATAGTAATAAAATCATGGAATAAAATCATAGAATGATTTGGGTTGGAAGGAATCTTAAAAATCATTTGGTCCTCACCCCCATCATGGGCAGGGATGCCACTCACTCGATCATGTTGCTCAGGGCTCATGAGCTCAGATTGTTGTCCAGTCTGGCTCCCACACTTTGAATATTGTGTGCAATGATGGTTTTCTTCATTTCAAAGAAACTGTGACAGAACTGAAAAAAGAAAATAGAATAACTAGACAAAAAACTGTTAACCCCTCAAAAGAGCTGACATAACAGAGGTTACTTCTTCACTTTTGGAGAAGGAAAATAAGGAATTTTTTTCTCTCTCTCTTTTTTTTTTTTTTCCCAATAAAAGAAGCAGACTGTGTAAAATAAAATGAGTTAGTGCCAACCACAACAAAAATGGAAAGAAAGGTTACTCTTACAACATGTGGCTAAACCATGGGAGTGTCCTCCACAGGACCTTGCAGATGGTGAATTCACAAACTGATCAAACTCCTTCTGAGGTTGTTTAGCTCTATCCAGGCAGGGCCTTGAACCAGTTTGTTAGAAGCACAGAAAACAGTCTTCTAAGAATACAGGTCTCACTTTTTTCCTGCTCTTCTGCTTGGCACTTCCTGTTGAACTTTGCTGAAGACAGGGTTAATGCCAGCTAGACCTTTGGTTTCACATGGTATGGCCATTTTCATGCCATGCTCTTGGCTTTGCCCTCAAGATGACTTTTGCTTTGTGTACGCATGCTGAAATGAGTTCAAACCTTCCAACCCTAGAAGACACCTTATTATTTTGTTTTCATCTATTCCAGACAGCATGCTTGTACAATAAGTCCCTCTGAGCTATTACTGATGACAGTAAATCCTCTGGATGACTATCAATGCTTTAAACACTGCAAATTCAAATCTGACTGAGGTCAGTGGAAGTCAGGTGCTCTTTGATGGTCTGTCTCTATTAGACAGGCACAAAGAAGCACTAAGGAGAGAAAATATAAGGCTTCTGTGGGAATCCTGATGGTTGATGGGATTTTTGGTTGTCTATCTACAACTTTTTTTTGTTGTTTTGATGAGAAATAAGTTTTGAAGGTCTGGGCAAATTCACACCCTTGCTTAAAAAGTCCTTTGTGCCCTTTACATTTCCCTTATATGGACTCATATGTCACCATTGTGTGGATGGAGTGGCTTTGATGGCAAGGTTTCAAAATCCAGTCACTTCTGTCAGTCAGTCATTGAGTTAATAACACAACTATGACTGCTAAAGGTGTACCTAGGCAAAGCAGAACTAAAATTACAGGAGAATAACTTCTTGAAGTGCCCAAGGGGAAAGCTGAATAAACAAGGGCTTCCAGCCTGCTCAAAAATGTGTCAAAATGATGTCTGCAAAATGTAATAATGGCTTAATAGAAACCCAGGCCATACATTGTCCAGTAAAATGTGAATGTAAATGTTTGGAAAACTGTTGTGCACCTAACAAGCTATGTTGGAATCTATTATTTGGCTTGGATTTCACAGAGTGTGTGATGGGGCCTTGTTTAATGTGGAGCCTTGATTTCCCTCATTATTTCAGTTTACCTTTTTATTTTCTCAGTGTGTTCATATCGTGATGGCATTTGGCATTTCTCAGCTTTCAATCTGCGTTCAGTGCGAGACCTGGATTAATCCCTCGGCTGATGTAACCCTGCACACTTCATTAGCACTTAGCAGATTTACATCAGCTTGAGGATGTGTTTTTAGACCATTTTCACCCACAATTTTTCCCCTCTTTTATTTCTTTTTTCTGTCTCATATTTGTCTAGTTAAAGAAGAAATTTGGTTGGGCACATCTTGGGATCTACATGGATACCTCAGACTGAGGACGGAGTGATGTCTCCCCTTCAAAATCCGAATATTTGTTTTTTAATTAATGAGGAGTTCAAATTTAAAAGGACAAATTAAAACTGATTTAGAAGTTGTATACAAGAATTTTCTTTGACTGTTACTTTAAAATCTATCAGAGACATATTTTATGTTTTTGCAGCTGTATGGCTCTTATACAACCTAAGGACCATTTATTGGAATTTTTGAGTGAACTTTTGTTTTTATAGGTGTGTAAATGTGTTATCGAAGATATCTTGGCATTTTAACCAACAACCTAAATTTTGTCGACTTTAGTAAAAAATGTAAGTCCCTTTTTTACTTTTCAGAAAACCCCTTTGGTTGACAGGCGCTGTTTGTCCCACAGTGAACCTTTGAATGCATTTATTTTACTAAGAGGTGGTTTGGACTGAAAAAGAATAACACAATGAGTTAAATTCAGTCCTTGATTACACCTCTGTAAACCTGGAGTAAAGTCATGAAAACAGAATTTTTCAGCATTTGCACCAATCTGCACAAAAGCAGATCCTTCTGAGCAGAAACAGAATCTGTTTTGACACTTTGCAAGGAATCTAGTCTATCCTGGCTTTTTTAGATCTTTTTTTTTTTTTTTTTTTTTTGTGGGCTTAGGAGTAATTTTTTTTTTCTTTGAGACAAGAGGAGAATTTTGCTCACAGTCTGCAACCAGGAGTTTTTCAGGTATGAACCAGAGAACAATAAAGTGGTTTATGTTGGGCTCCTCACTCATTTACATGCAATCCTAGACCTTCTGGATATTTCAATAGCATGAGCTTCATTTGCTGGCCAAGGGAAGACTCAAATTAGTGACTGATGGCCATTTGCTTCAACTTGCTGACTATTATTACACTTTAAGATGGAACAAAGTGCCTGGTGAGAGACAAAGCACTAATCTTCTGGGCCATACATTGAGAGATGAGATGTGTAAAGGTTTCATGAATGATAACATAAATGAATCACAAAATTCAGCTGTTACCCTCTTTTTCTTTTTCTTTTTCTTTTTCTTTTTCTTTTTCTTTTTCTTTTTCTTTTTCTTTTTCTTTTTCTTTTTCTTTTTCTTTTTCTTTTTCTTTTTCTTTTTCTTTTTCTTTTTCTTTTTCTTTTTCTTTGTTTTATTTTTTAATCTTGATAAAATTTTTTATGTAGTCTGCCTTCGTGAGTACCAGAGTGCTGGTTTGAATGAGAATCCAGCTGTTTCATTAAGAAGTAGACATACACATACATATATATATATATACACCACTAAGAAAAGTATTCACAAAAATTACTCTTATATTCTAATTAAAGAGATTTAAAGCCTAGTTCCTTGCCACCTCAGTCATTGCATGCTTTGCCATTGACATCATTAGGAGGATTGACTTGACCATTCCTGGGACTCCTACAGAATAAATTTTCAGTCTTGATTTATCCTTACTTTAGTATGGGCTGGATCCCTAAGATTTGTCTAGTTTGATAGGACAGAAGGACAGGCAAGTGTTGGCTTTCAAGCATGACACTGTTCTTGTTTATAAAATTTGCTTCCTGAAAAGCCCTTGGAGAAGCAGGGTGAAGAGAATGTGTTCCACATTGCCCTGCCCAGACTTTATTTAAACCCAGCTCAAACCTACACTTGCAGCTCCATGTCACAGCTAAAGGGGGAATAGGTGAGATGACCACTGGCCTTAGAACCTCTGCCCCATCAACCTTTGTTATGGTTGATTCTTTTAATTTTTAACCTTTCTTTTTGTTCTCCTCTTGACTCCTTCCACTCTGTCAGCATTATTTTTGAAGAATGATGCTCAGCCTGAAAACAAAACCCTAAGTCTTGTGTCCTGAGTAGAGGTGCATTGCTGCTGCTTTCAGTTACACACAACAGGCATGTTGATGTCCAGGAGAACATTTATTCTTTTTATCTACAACATCAAGTTACTGATGTCTCAGTCTGTGAGCTGACCTCTCCTTCTTAGGTTTGCTGACAGTCAGGCAAACTGAATTCCCTAGAAAAGGTCCATACCAACACCATGCCAGTGGTGGTGCTTTAGTTAACCACATGAAATGGTACCTGATCCACCTCCAGAGAGAGCCTGAAATGTGCACTGATTCAGCACTGACCACTGTGTGCTATTGCTCTAACATTCCTTCAGGATGGCCAGAGCTGGCCTTGGTTCTCCATCTGCTCCATCTCCTTAAGGCAGTGACACCCCCTCATGACCACTGTTTTCTCTCTCCCTTCTTCTGCTGTTTCAGAACTGACAGCTGAGCTGGATGCTGATGAGTCAAGGCTTGGTGGAACCCCAAACACGTATTTGTGGATAATAAATTCAGGCCTTGAATGAACACCCATGTTGCAGCAGACGGGTACCAGGTGAGTGTTGGCAATGTGGGATGTGAATTCATTCAAAGGATGCTGGGGCTGTAGTTTACAACCTCCTGTTGTATGTTATTTTTAAACACTTGATTCATTAACACTTCTCTAGATGTTAAAAGAGCTTCATAAATCGATTGGTAGCCAGGAAAAATGAGCAGCAATGAGGTCATTTCAGTCAGAACGGGCTCATTACCATGCCAACTGTCAAAAATTTTTGAAGCCAGATTTATTCCTTCTCCCTTCTTTCTAACAGCCAACATAGGCTGAGGGTATTTGGTTTGTTNNTTTTTTTTTTTTTTTTTTTTTTTCTTGTAGGATAAGAAGAAACTAAAAAAAAATCAAATTCAGGAAAAAACAGGTAAGCAGCAGATTTTCCTAGAGAGCTGAAAAAGCATTTGAAGTAGAGATTCTCAAGGATCTTGGATCTGGTTTGGTCCAAGTCTGGACAGAGTGACTTGTAAGTTTGTCCCTTGGGAACAACTATGTGAAAGGAGGATTAGCTTTATCCTCTTTTGGTGCAGCATCATTTTCAAATTGTGGCAGGGAAAATACTGGTGTAAAAACAAACTAAAGAAGGGGAAACCCTCATTTTGTCTCCATATTTCTCACATTTCTTTTTTTCCCTCATCTGAGTAACAGCACAACGAGGCTGGATCATCAATGCAAATCTGAACTCCAAGAGCAAATCACTCAAGTCCTGAAGCAGAAGGTCAAGGGTGAGATCTTCAGGTGGCTGTAATTCATAATGTTCACACTTGCTGAGAGAGGCTTTGATGAGTCCAGTCAGCTCAGGAAATCCTGAGCTCTCATCTACAAAACAGGCTACCATGAAGAGATAGGAGCATGTTCCTGAGGACAGATAGAACGTTCCCCTCAGGTTCACTTTGGACAAATGGAAGGGAAGATATCTTCGGGCTAGTGTAAGATTTTGAATCCCTTCACTGGTGTGTTTATTCCTGATCGGGTAACACACAATTACTCTGTCCTTCCTGTTCATCCACTCTTGCCCTTCTTATCTGTTACATCTCATGATAGTGGTTGAATTGCCTGATCAAAGGAAGCTCTGGCTGGGATTTATCTCAGCTAACTGTAGTCAACAGGCACATAGGCAGGTAAGTCTGAGTTAGTCACTCTAGGCTGATTTTATTGTCAATGGAGATAAACAGGTATCTCTAGAGAGCAATTAATCTGATACTTGTTTGATATCTATATTAGGATGAGATGAATCACCTTCTCCAGACGCCTCTTCCTCTCTATTCACTGTAAAGGGAACTGAGGATGACTAGCTTAGATGTAGGCATCTGTGTTACAGATGCTTTAAGATAAGGAGATAAATCCAACCTCAGGGGAACCCCAGTCCTGAAAGTCTAAAGGGGTAATGATTCTAGAAAACTTATAACAGAATAAAGATAATGTTGAAAAGAACTTAGGATCTCAGAGCATGAAACATGCAGTGTTTTTTACAAACCTCATGGCACCCTAATCAACAATGTTGGTGGGTATGTTTGAGACTTCTGTGCTGTAGATCATTGTGGGATGGTGTGCTTCATGACCTGCTTGCTCTGCAGAAATGGTTCCTGTTGAATTGCCATCTTTTGTGCTGGCGACAAAAACTGTGCAGTATCATCACTGTGCTTTTCCTGCTCATATCCACCTCTGGTTAACTGCTTCAAGTTAGAGGACCCATGAAACACAGGTTTAAATCAAAGGATTCAGGCCCTAGTTTTGAGCCACACAGTGCTTACCCAGTCTCTGACTACACAAACCTGTCCAAGCATATTTGTCTCCCACAGTCAAGCTCTTCAGCAGGGAAATTAACCTTCTGTATTCAGACATTTCAGACACCTCAGTAGGGAAATTCTTTCTCCTGTGGAAAACACCTACTGATTACATGAATGACCTTTTCTTTCTCTAAGTATAGACAGATCCCACAAAAATGGTTTTGACTAAATAACTAAACTCTGTATCAACCAAAGGCTGTAAATCTTACATGTAATGTCATCTTGCTTTGAAAGTGCTGGAAGGGATGTACAGTGGAAAAGGTGAATGTCTTCAGGGAAAGAGACAATTTTCTGCCAGAGAGGTGGTAAAGATGTTATGATCAGAGGTATCATTACAGCTTTTCATTAAGGCTCTGCTGAGTACAGAGGAATCATACTTCACCAGGTCTGCTGCTAGTATTGTTTCTACCACCTCTCTTGTTAATCTAGATTCTTTCAATATTAGACTAGGAAAAGATCTGTGGCTGGTAGCTTGCCTAGTTGATAGGTATGTTTCTTTTTATCAGACAGGAGATGAGAGCCAAGATAATATGAGCTTGCCATGGTTTAAGTCTGGACAACAAGTACCATATGGCTGTTCAGTCAATGGCCCTTGGAGGGATGGGGAGGAAAGTTAGAAAAAGGTAAAATGTGTGGGTTGAGATAAGAGCAGTTTCATAACTGAAATAAAGTACAACATAGTAATAATAATCATAACAGCAATAGCAACAACAATAATAAGAATTACAATGAAAAGGGAGGTAACAAAAAGAGGAATAAAATCCAAGTAAGACAAGTAATGCCCAACATAATTGCTCACCACCAGCTGACCAAAGCCCAGCCCATCCTGAGCAATGATTGGCCCCTCCTGGACAACTCCTCCCAGTTAATATATTGAGCATGTCAGGCTGTGGCATGGAATATTGCTCTGGCCAGTTTGGGTGTGCTGCTCTGGCCATGCTCCTTTCCAGCTTCTTGTGCAGCTCCTCACTGGCAGAGCCTGGGAAACTGAAAGTCCTTGAATTATGGTAAGCACTAAGCAATAACGAAAACATCAATGTGTTATCAACATTATTTTCATACTAAATTTAAAACACAGCACTTAACCAGCTACTAGGTAGAAAATTAACTCTATCCCAGCTGAAACTAGGCCAGAGCTCCATTCTCCCCTCATTTGTACAGCTTCCCTTGAAACTAATTGTAGTTACATATCAGTGTTACCTTACAGTTGTCATTGTCTGGTTTTGGCAGGCTATTTTAAGCAATTGAGGTCAGATGAATACTAATTACACAGCCAAGACCCATGAGGGAATAAGAACAATTCCATGTGACTGTGTTAACATTACTCTGTACTAAACTTTGTCCCTAAGATAGAAATATTTCTTCTTTCTTAGTCATTTTCATAGCAAAACAAAAATCCAAAGGTATCTAGTTCAGTTTCTTCTAGGTGAATTAAAGGCAAGTATTTTGTAAAATTTTACTAGTAGGTAATTTATGACTCAAAAACATTTAAGAAACATTAAGTAAGGACACTTCTCTGCTACTTAATGTATTTCAGATTTTTTTTTCTCATGTCATTTGTTAACAAGGAAATTGCAATGTTTTGTTGGTGTCAATATAAATGACAAGATATTTTTTGTCTTGTTTAAATACCACACCACTAAAGACCAAGAATATATTTGTTTCTTCCAACTCTCTTGTTTTATGTAGGCAACTCACAGCTGTTTCTGTTCTTAAACAGAACTTGTGAAGAAGGTGATTTTCTGAGGCAGGAAATGCTCATTTGTCCTTTTCTGAGATATGAATGTCATCATTTCCTTCTCTCTGTTTGTTACTCAGAATGAAAGGCCAAAGAAAAAAAATAAAGAAAGGAAAGAAAAACATTTCTGTCCCTTAGTTTGACTAGAAGATAGTCAGGAGAGCAGAAGCTGTCAAGCTTTCTTTGAGGGATATGTATTTAGGATACATAACCAGCTAGACAAATACAGGTAGAGTATAATTACCTTCTAGCTCTGGCACAAAATGAAACTAGTTCCAGAGCAGGCACTGGAGCTACATAAGGGCTAAATTTTAAATAGATAAACTGAAGAGCAAAGGCATCTTCATCTGATGGGTGGGGAAAAGAGACCCGTGGAGATTAAAGACTGGAGCAGAAGAGGATTTAGACATGCATTAAGGTCCCTTGCTCTGAAGGAGGCCCAGAAGCCAAGGCTAGTCAAACTCCTGGCTTGTTTCTGTATTTTAAATTACTCACAGTCCAATTATGCCTCTCCTTGTGTGAAGCACATGGAGAGCTGGCTCCAGGACACAGTTCTCATGGGGTGTCCTGGGGAGACTGAGCCCTTTGCATGCAAAGTGCCACTTAGGAATGGGTTTGCAGTGCAGAACTCCGGGTACAACTCCTGTTGTTAGGGCAGAGGCTTCACTCTTAATCCCTGAGCGAGCTGCTCCAGCCAGGTCTTACATTTCTGATCTCCAGACCCTTCCACATCCCTGACAGAGGCAGGTCACAATCCAGCCAGAGCTGAATTAATCACATTTCAAAGCTTCCATTTTCACCAGAAATACAAGCCAGCACCTGAAATACTTCCTTTTGAGAACAAGGACTCTCACAGGCCTGTAAGACCCATTTCTTGGGTCTTTTATCAAATCACTGGGTGGTGTGGCTGAGGGTAGAGCTGGGACCCTTGGCTGCTGTGTCTCAGGAGCGAATAACTGTGCATGAACCTTGAAGAGCAAATGAACTAATGAACCTTGTAGAACCTCACCAGTGGACACCACTACTTTGTCAGGCACCTCAAGCTTGAGCTCACAGGATTTTCTTTTCTCCTGCTCCCTCCTTATCTTTCCCACTTCTTTGTTTCCAAAGATGCCCAAGTCTCACTTATGTTTCCAAACCCCTACAAGTGTAGAAGAATTAAATGAGAGGATTTCACCCTCACTGGCAGTAAGTGCATCTTGATTTCAAGCCTTTATTTAATTGGCAGTCTGGGATTTTTTTTTCCTTTCCAAATTCCTCTCTACAAACAAGCTCATAGCGAAAGAGGCCAATTTTCTGGACAGTTATCAGGCAGCTTTCATCCCTTTCCTGATGCACAGGCCACCAAACTAATCATTTCATGCTCTCAATTTTACACTCCAGAAATGACACAGAAAAGTAACTGGAACACATGTTCCACAGAAACGGTACTGGAAATAACAGGTATGCCCCTTAATTCTTTCAGGGTGAATTGATTTTTTCCCTAAAACTTTCAAGTTCAAGGAAGTAGCATGCTTCTGTCATAGATAACATACCCCATTTCTGGGAATCATCAGTGGGCCCATTCTTCCTCCTTTCCCCATCCCAGATCTTTGGCCTCGAGACACCAAAAAGCAATGAAGACATTCCATTAAAACATGGTGGTATCCTCTGGGCTCTGGAGAAGTTGATGCTGTGTCTCAGAATGACAAGACATTTGAAGGGTAAACTCAAATTACAGATTGATGTGCATGTAACAGGTATGATCTGTTTGCATCCAGACTTCATATGCAGTAGCCATTACTTATGTTGTATATATACACACTGTTGTGTATCTGTAATATCCACAGAGAACACAAAAGCTCATCTTTTTGATTAGCAAGGGAAAAATCTGTAGCATTATGGAATCACGGAATATCCTGAGCTGGAAGGGACCCACAAGGATCGTCAAGACCAACTCTTAGCCCTGCACAGGACACCCCAACAATCCCACCATGTGCCTGAGAGCATGGTCCAAACACTCCTTGGGCTCTGGCAGCCTTGGTGCCATGACTATTTCCCTGGGGAATCTCTTCCAGTGCCCAACCACCCTCTGGTGCACCACTCTCCTGTCCTGTCCTGTCCTGTCCTGTCCTGTCCTGTCCTGTCCTGTCCTGTCCTGTCCTGTCCTGTCCTCTCCTCTCCTCTA
>VXAC01003221.1:384297-398422 GCA_013399225.1 Rhipidura dahli | reverse complement strand
CTCTCCTCTCCTCTCCCTGCCCAGGATACTTCTTTTTCTTTCTTTCACTGACTCAGTTTAAAAGACATTCCAGCACCTCATGAGAACCTTCTGTTGGGTGAACTGGTGTGAAAATGTAGAATTTCTATCAAACTTCTCAGTTACATTTCAGATGAGAAAGCATAAAGGCATTATTCATATTGTGTTTGCCTGTGCCAATAAATCAGAGCTTCTCAATGGAGAGACTGTGAAGTGAAATGGAACAAAAGACCTTGTGGTATCACAGAGTGAAAAAATAAGTCATGTGCCAAGGGAGTGACAGTCTTCCAATGGATTCTTTTCATTGAACACATGGAGGGAATTATACTTGCCTCCAGCCACTACAACTTAGATAGAACCTCAGCCAAGAATGAAAAAATAATGTAACTATACTTCTGAGGTTGCAGTAGTCCTTATCCCAGACCAACAAAGTCTTGAGGACCTTTTTTCTTAGCAGATCCCTAGGTGAATTTGATTGTAGGAAAAGTCTTCCAAAGCAGCCCAGCAGAGAGAGACATGAGAAAAAGCCACAGCTGAAAAACGAAGCCTCACAAATCTCACTTGTATTTCAGTCAATGAGACCAACTTCAGCACAAATTGCTAAATTGATAAATTATTTTTTTTTCTTCTCATATCTCTCATAATATGGTTAGATACCTTTCTGAAATCCATGTTTCACCTAACCAACTTGGACTTAGTGCTGAGGTGGATTTCTCACAGGTTTATATGGGATAGGAGCAATGAAAATTCCCTTCTACCATTCAAAAGAGCTCATATGTGAATAAATTCTGTAAGGGCCCCACTACCTCTAATTTTTCCACTGCTTTTAAGTAAAAATCCAAAAGACAAGCACAATTTAATAGAATCATGGAATCACAGAATGAGTTGCAAGGGACCTTAGAGCTCACCTAGTGCCAACATCTCTGCCATGAGCAGGGTCACCTTTCACTAGACCAGATTCCTCCAAGCGCATCCAACCTGGTCTTGAACACTTCCAGGGATGGGGTGTCCATAACTGCTCTGGGGAGCTTGTGCCAGGGCCTCACCACCTTCACAGTAAAGAATTTCTTCCTTATATCTAACCTAATTTTCCCCTCTTTCAGTTTGAACCCATTACTCCTTGTCATATCACTACAATTCCTGATGAAACTTGTCTAACATGAGGAAAATGAATATGAAAGCTGTTATAATATTGCAGAAATCTGAAGCCAAGTGTCATCTTCATGCTGGAGAAAAATTGGATAACTTAAATACAGGGTGTGTTGTCTTCTCTCCATGTAGATTGTTTGTGCTTTTGTCCAGGCAGACAAGATGACATTAGTCCCACTCTGCTCAAAAGTGGGAGCTAGACATACCTAGGCTGATATCCATCTGATATCCATCTAGTGTGGTCTTAAAGGTTATGGAGCAAGATTCCACAACCTCCCTTAATATCCAGACTCTGTGATTATGGGACTTGTTATTCAGCCTGCACTCTGAATAGATAACCTGAATCCTTCCTGCAGCAGATTGAACAATTTTTTTTCCCTGTCCTATCCTCAGTGCCACTGGGAAACAAAAATTGCCATCATTACTAAAACAGCCTTTTCTGCATGGAAGGAAATCTTGATTGTCCTCATAGAACCTCCTCCTTTCTTGACCAAATAAATCTTATTCCTGAAAACTGTCCTTGCATGTGATGTTTTCTACTGGCATCTTTCTTAGGTACATCTATAGCTCTCCTGCTGGAAAGCTCCCATGTGTTAGGAATTCATGTCTCTGAGCTCCCAAGTATGTGTTTTATAGAGCCATAGAATGGTTTGGGTTGGAAGGGACCTTAAGGATTATTTTGTTCCAACACCCTTGCCATAGGCAGGGACACCTTCCACGAGACCAGGTTGCTCAAAGCCATGTCCTACCAGGCCAGTTCCATGCTTACCTGGGCTAAACAAAATTTCTTGGTATTGCTGACCATTTCTCCAGTTTACCAAGAAAACATGAATCCTGATCTTTTCTGGAGTTTCTGAAAGCTCTCTCTCAATAGCGTTGTATGCTGATTCTATACAGATACTGCCCAGTCTGTCATCGAGTGGTTTTCAAACTCTGGGACATGTCTGCCACACTACTTTGAGTATTTTTTGCAACTAGTTCTGCACCTGCTTTTCAGTGATCATACCCAGGCTTCAGAAGCATGTTTGCTGATAAGAATGACTCACGGGAATGTGCTACAAACCTTAGAATAGTTTTGCTATATCAGATTTTTATTTTCCTCCATCCATTATGCCAATTATCCTGGCATTAAAAGGAATTAGATTGATTTGACATGATTTGTTCTTCACAAACTCATGTTTCATCTTCTGTCTTATTACTACCTGGCTTCCTTACAAATGGTTCAGTGAGCAATGTGTTTCAGTGTGTTTCTAGGCTTCAAAGTGAAACTGAGACTGGCTCATAATTGCTGGCTTGTCTTTTATTACAATAAGTCCTCTGCTTGCCCTTCTGCAGTGCTCACACAATCTCTTTTTCAGATGAGAACTTGTATTTTCAGATGAAATTACACAAAGGAAGTTCTGTGAGGCTCATAACCACATAAATGTCCAGCTTCATATCTTCTCCCAGCCAAATCCAGAGCTCATTATCTTCCCCCAGCCAAACTGAGAGCTCATGGTGTTCTGGCACACATCTATGATCTCTTTTCATCCTTGCCCCAAAAGCTTGTTCCACTGACTAGCTGCATCTGGCTGTCTTTGGCCATGGGTGGGGATGGTCTGACATGGGAGTCTACTTTCTCCTGTCTGTTTCTCCTCCTTTAATCCATCTCTGGTTGTGTAGTCCTGGACATTATCCACTCACTTTTCTGTCAATGCCCAGATGCAATTATGTCTGATAGGTGTTGGACAACCAAAGTGAGCTGCATCACTCTCCTCTATGACCTGAGTTAAACAAGGAGACTTTCAGAAATTTAAAAAAAAAAAAAAGGGAAAGTTTAAAATAGATCAAAGAAAATATATTCTCTGCAGTGAGCTGTCACATGGTATCCATGTGATGGGATGGACGTTGGACTTCTTATCTCAGTCCTATTCCTCCTGGAGACCAAGAGCCATATTCCTCACAAAGACCAAGGACCTAGAAGGAATAAAATGAAAACTAAATGCCACAAGGAAATAATTATTTCATAAACCAGGTTGTGTTACTGCAAGCTTGACCAGCTAATGCCAGAAGTCAAGAGGCCTCAGTTGAGGTGCAAACAGTGAACCCTCTTTTGTGATTTAAAGGGGAAAGAAATGGGACTATTTTAAGATACCAAATCTCAGCTAATATTTCCCCAGTAGAAAAATGGTTACTACCCCCTAAGTCATGATGACTTCTTATAAAGCTCTTCACATTATGATCTGAGGCAAGGTAGGCACACAGGTGAACAGAGAATAAATTTAGGAAGATTATAAAAAATTGATGGTATAAGCAAATTTCTACTTAACGAACAAGGATGGAAGATTTCTAGACAATTCACAATTTTTTGCATCCATCATTATAACCTTTAGTCTTTTTAACCTTCTATTAGTTCCTATTCACAAACTATTCCTATTAACATGCGAAACAGGATACAGAAATAATTGCATGAGTGGTCTAATCAGAACAGTACTGTTTATTTATAGTCTGTTGTGTCCTCTTTTTATTATCCTGCTCAGCTCCAGGTTTACAGACTGGAAAAAGTTTTAACTTCCTTTTCTAAAATCAGTTTCTCATAGCTGTGCTGTTTGTTCAGGACGCAGACCCAAAAGGAAGCAGCATTGCTGGTACTGTAGGAAATGTAAAAAAGAAACACCAGAGAAGGAAACATCTGATTGTCATCTTGTCTAGTAGTAGTTTACAGGCAGTTTTCCTAGAAGTAGATGGTTCAAAGCAAAATATATGAATACTGAGACCACCAGAAATTGTACACCAAAATGTATGAATAAGGAGATTTGGGTAGGAGGGGGTAGATCAGTGAGATTATTCTAAGAATCACCTTCAGCTAATTTCAAACAAAAACTTAGTGCTTTTTGTCAATGAGATGAAAGGAAGTGAAAAGACAAAGTGCGTGACTCTTCAACCCACAGACCTGCAGTTTGAGCACGAGGAAACTTTCCAGAGTATTCATGCTAAATAACTGAATGCTATATTTAATAACAATCACAAATAAGCATCTGCATCCAATTTGATAGGAAAACCTCATCTGAAAATGCCAAAGAAGAAGAAGAACAAAACTAAAATACATTGAAATGATGTTTTCCCAATTTGATTCAGAGCCCGTGAGGAGTCCTGTGGGGCTGCCTGGTTCTGACGACTCTGAAGGCATTTTGCCCAGCTCCTGTCCTTTGTTCGAACTCTTTCACGCTCCAGCTCTCGGTTTCCTTGCTGGTTTCCTCAGCTCGCTCACCGTGTCACAGCTCTCCCCCGTCTGTCTCCCCTCCCAGCACAGGCACGGGGACATTCCTCGCAGAAGGAGCTGCATTGTTGGCAGGCGAATCAGGTGTCAGAGCTTTTAGTAGCCGCCACTTCCTCCCGAACACAAAACTGCACTTCCAGCAATACATCACTGCCATTGTACAGGTTGGTTTGCAAAGAATTTTCTGAGGTCAGCATCCTTCGCCAGACCTTCAGCTATTACCAGGTTTATTATGAGGGAAATGCACAGCTGGCTGGGGGGGCTGTTGGATAACTTGTCTCTGCTGGGAACAGCTTTGACCCAGTGGTGAATAGTAAAGGAGATCTGTAGTGGCAGGAGAAGCATTGCTGAAGAAAGAAAAGAATGTATTTCCCCTTCTCAGCTGATGGGAGAGTGGCTGGGATTTATTTTCTTTTGCAGCTTGTGCAAGGCGGAGCAGCCTCCTTGTTCTTTTGTTCTGTGCCTTTGGCAGTTTGACTCAATGAGTAGGGAAAATGTAAAGGTGCAGTGAATGAATTTGTCTGTGTGGCACAGTGACACAAGAGCAGTTGGGATGAGTCTGAGATCTTGGCAAGAATCAGCTGGTTTGTGGCCCTGCTATCACAGGGCAAAAGCACATGCCAGGAATAAGTCCTAAGAGTCACTTTTGAATCTGGGGTCTTTCACAGAATCATAGAAAGCCTTGTGGAAGATGGAGGATGGGCAGGGACATCTCCCACTAAACCAAGTTCCTTCAAGCCCCACCCAACCTGGCCTTGAACACTTCCAGAGATGGGGAATCCAAAACTTTTCCTGGCAACCTCTGCCAGGGCCTCATCATTCTCAGAGGAGAGAATTTGGTTTCATCTAATTATAACCCAGGTATTTCTCTCCAGACAGCACAGCTTCCTCCCCACCCTGTGCATTGCAGTGTATTGATACATAAATAAAAGTATTAATAAAGGTAATAAATTAGTGTTTGATCATCTGTATTTGCTATGTGGGTGGAGAATGATGGTTCTATCCTGTGTTTTTGCAGCATGTTTCCATACAGTGTCATCAGAACTAGCAAAGCTAGTCCATGAATAAAGGCTCAACATTTCTTGCTGTTATGTGTGACTTTGAATTGCTTCAAATGTAATTTCAGAGCTTCTCAAGACTGAAATGAAAAGAGAGCATGTACCAGAGGAATTTAACTTCCACTGAAATTTTCCTCATGCGTTAGAAACTGAGCTGATGATAGACAGCATTTGGTCCAGCAAAGCACCTTTTCTCCCCTTCCCCACTTTTCAAATAGGAAGGGTTGTAGAAGCAGTAGAGGGTGTCAGATGCTGTGGACCTGAGCCAGAGTGGAGAGAACGTGCAGCAGCTAGAATGGGTAGGAGAGAGGAAGGGTGAGTTAGCCTTTTTCACTCATGCGTGGGAGAAAGGCAGTGCTGTTAAACACCGTTCAGCTCTAACGCCGTGAAAGAATTTTATATGACGAGCTGTGACACTTCCTGTGGATCTGAGTCATTGTTTGAGCCCAGCCTTACCTTTCAGTCACTGGAGCAGCAATGTGTAGCCAGCTGGCAGCACACTGCCAGAAAGGACAGCGAAGGAGCCGTGTCAGAAATGTTAATCTTACTATTAGGATATCTGGTTTATCTGTGGTTGCAGTAACAATGCTCCAAACGTGTGGCAGTGAGAGCAGCAGTCACAGTGCTGTGTGTTCTGCTGGCTATAGGGAGCTAAGGCCAGCTCTAACATGAAAATATCAGGAGTTGCTTAGGATAACAAGTTACCACAACTGGTAAAATCATGGAGTCTTGGAACAGTTTGGGTTGGAAGGGACCTTGAAGATCATTTTGTTGCAATCCTCCTGTCATGGGCAGGGACACCTTTCACTATCCCAGGTTGCTCAGAGCCCCATCCAACCCAGCCCTGAACACTTTCAGGGATGGGGCAGCCACAGCTTCTCTGGGCAGCCTGTGCCAGGGCCTCAGCACCCTCACAGGGAAGAATTTTCATTTGAAGATGGTGCCAATTCCTTGGCAGCAGATCATTGGATCCTACTGACCATGAGAGCTCCTTCAAAGTCTTCTGAGTGGAGATTAGGTGGAGATTGAAGATGCACTCATATAAAATTCTGGGTTTTTTTTCCCCACCTTGGTGACTTGGTTTGGTTTGGAATGCAATTAATGTTCTTCTGGGACAGGTTAGAAAAATTCTAACCCCTTGCATACAAAGGGGGAATGATTACCAAGGAGCACCATGCAAGGGATAAATTGACAAACTTTTGGTGTGGTAGGAAGTGCCATATCCATGTCCTTCATATGCAAACCCCTCTCCTCTTAAGGACAGTGATGAACCAGATGATTTCTCTGTGGCTTGGCTTTGGACCTTGCTCTTCAACCAGGGGAAGGCTGAGGGAAATACAGTCATTCTGCTTTCCCAGGCTGGGTGCTGTCTGTGTTGTAGCTGTCTCCTGCAGGGCTACTCCACACAGGGGTGCCACGATCAGGTCCTGGTGGGTTTGGGACAGATTAGGTGGAATACTGGCTGCATTATTCATCACACAGACACCTGGCTGCTAGGAAGTGTGCCAAGACCACCATATGGATTTCATCTCCTCTACCAATCAGTTGGAGAAACACAGCCCTTAATTTCTTTGCTTTAGGCTGAGTGCTCTGAACTGGGTTACTTTTGAAGTTGTACACCCCTTTCCTCCTCCCCTCTCTGCCCCACACATGCATCCTGTCCTTCCCTCCGAGGGAAGTGCTGCCACACAACGCTGCGGGGAAGAAAAAGGGATGACTGACACCAGATTTATTTGAAAGGTGCTTTTAAGGCATCAGCCTAGGGATGCTGTGGGAAGTCTGGCCCCAGAAGGTGAGAGGTAGCTCAGGAGTCAGAGGAGAAAGGTGGATCAGGGCCAGCTAAAGCCAGGCTAAGCCAGCTCTTCTGTTCTTTGCTTTTAAAATTTAAAACCTCCTGCCCTCAGTTAATCTATCATTTGCTTGTCATCTATCTATTGATTTTATGTGCAGGTAATTTTGTGTCTTGGTGCAACATATTTATATGCACAGACATAAAATAGTAAGTAGATTAAAGAATAGGTAGATAGTGAGATGAATTGATATTTTGTGTTTCCATACAGCGCTGAACCCTGGTGTAACACCACTTGAATGAAAATCAATAAACAACAAACCAGTGACAGAGTAGCTGGAGGAAAGCACTGTGTGCCTGTCTATCCAACCTCCCTGTCTTCCACCTTGCTGTAAAGTGTTTCTTAAGCCCATAAACCCTCTTGCTGATTTGGGGTAAAATACTTTTGTAATAAATACATACAAAAGCTTTTTTCGAATTTCCCCCAAAAAGAGAATGTCTGTGTTTAAGTCAATGCCCAGTGAAATAAATAAGGTTTCGACAGACTCTGATCCAGACTTTTTGCAAAGGTTCTGTGTAAGGCACATTTGAAAACAGCAACAAAAAAAGGGTATATTTGCAGTAGAATGTTACTACTCTGTGTGATGGCCTGCCTGGCCAGGAATGCACAGATACCAGTTAGAAGTCTCACAAGTTAAAAGCCCCTGCTATTCAGCTCAATTTCTTTATTATCTTAAGATCTATGTGGTTATTCAAACTATATGTATGTCTAAAAAATCTATCTATATATCATGACACTATGTATAAAACATATATCTATATATTTCTATGTTATAAATGCGTGTGTGTAACGTGTGTGTGTGGTGCATTTACATTAGAAAACTCTGTGAATATTTGGAAAAATCCTCTGTGTTGCATAATGCAGACAGGCACTCAAACATTTGTCAAAGATTCCTGGCGGTGTGAAGGTAAGTTGAGCGAAAATGTTTATGTGAATGTTCAAAGCCGGGGAAGTTTGAATCTTGTACAGTACAATTAAATGTGTATTTTAGTGATAACTGAATCAGAAATAAACACAAAGAAAATATGAGAGAAGAAAGGAGGAAAAAATTACGCACTGCCGACATGCTCTGAATTAATTTGCTAGGTAGGAACCATGATGTTGATGTAGATATTCTATCTGCAGCAAGCTCCACAGCGAGAGGAATAACCTCTATCTAATACTGCATTGATATGAAGGACTTTGACACACTTTGGAAACACGAGTGATACACTGGAATTAGAAAAAAATAGCATTTCTGTGTTATAGGGTCCACAGGAAATAATTTATGCTGCAGGCTTTTTTGTTCTAGTGACGATTATTTTATGGGAAATAGGTTTTGATTTCTAAACTTAGCCATGCTGCCCACAAACGGTACTTTCTGGGGATTAGTGTTTGATCTTTCCATTTCTCAGCTTTCTTGGTTCTCTTCACATCTTCTGCTTTCCAATGCATATGTGTGTGTGTGTGTGTGTGTATGTGTGTGTGTGAGAGCTCTGGAGCCAAATGCAGAATAGTCATCTGGCAGAAGCAATAAGCCACTGGAATACAGACACATTTCTGTCTCCAAATTTCACCATGTCTTCAGTCTGAATGCTGAGGATGGCAGAAAAGTTAAAGTTTGACATTCATTCCTGTTGTCCACTGAAGGGATGGGGGAATTCCCTTTTCTTTCGTGTTTTGATCCCACAGAATAGATGGTCAAAGGCTGAAGTCAGTATCCAGGCAAAATGTTTACTGGTTTGAAAAGAGGTGTTGTAAGGGCAAAGATTTCAGAATTATAAAGACAGCTTAAGTGCATGTTGAAATCTGTCCCTCTTGATGGAACTAATAATCTTTGCAGTTTGGGATGGGAACCTGCCTGTGTTTGATTTCTGTCTGGCCCAAGCTCATTTCCCAGGTTAATGGCAAGACACCAGTAAATCCTTCAGTTGCCAGTGAGTGGCTCGGCAGTTGCTATTCCCAAATATCTAAGAACTGATCATGCCTTTATGCATTTATTACCTCATCTTTGCTTCAGCCCACTTGTGCATCACCACTGAGGGTGAATGTTCATCTGCTGGGGCTCTGGTCTGACTGTCTCCAAAGGACAGCTAATGTATATCTATTACATAATAGTATCTATTACATGTATATCTATTACATAATAGTAAACCCAGTATCAAGCTGCAGAGTCCTTTGCTGGACCTGGCTTCACAAAGCACAGCAGCCCTCGTAAAAATTGTCTGTTTCTTCTACACTCAAATAAACTTCCTCAAACTTCAGGTTCTTACTAGAGGAGCTTAAATTGACAGCATGATGCATGGTCACTTCATTATGAAGTGTTTTCTCTATAGTCAACAGAGTTCAATAGTCACCTGCTAAGGGCAATTCATGTTATCTTATATCTGAATTGTTCTATGGTTATCACTATCTTACCTCAAGAGCAACTACCTGCTTAAATTAGGTGATCCTCGTAGTGCCTTAGGTGTGAGAAACTGGTCCTGGGCTTGATTATATAAAATATCTCAGTAGATTTTGTTAGCACAGGAAAAAAGAAAATAAAAAAAAAGGGTTTGTGCTATTGCTATAGCCAGGCAAAAGCACCTGAAACCAAGTGAGAACATTTGCCACTCATGGTTTCCTCATTGTTGTTCTTTCTTTCTTTCCCTTAATTTTCACATAATCATGTTCTTTGACATTACAGAAAATACCAATTGACCCAGACGCCAAATTGAACATAATTGGCAAATAATCAAGTTGAGCAGGTAATGATTTCCAATAGGTTAAAATCTGTTAACATTAACTACTGAGCCAAATCCTATTGCATAACAAATGCATTCTGAGGATTAAGTATGATTGTAGTGAAATGAAGAGTAATAATGGAATATGTGTTTATTGGGGTATTATCTGAATTGATTAAGATAATTCAAATTTTCACTAAGACTTTATTAGGTATGTGCAAGGTGATTGCTGGGGACCAAATTTTGTAGCCAGTAACAACACAGTGGGTTGAGGAAAAGACATGTTCAACCATTTTAGACTTTAGTGGGGTCACTGAAAACCTGCCTGGGTCTGAGAGGGTGTGGGTGGCCTTTGTTACACATCTAGAGTGAGACTTAATCATACATCACATGCCTCCAGGCAGGCACTTTTTCAGCAAGCAAGCAGGTATAAAGCTGTACCAACTCTATAAACATGATCATTAATACAATGGAATATTCTTTATAGGAGTACTCCCATCAGATATTGTCCTTCTGGTGCTGGTGACTAGAGAAGTACAAATAATTCTGAGTTCTTACGACTTGTTCCTACTTCTATTTCACAACCCACTTTTCCTTGTTGACTTTCGCGAGAAAGTTATTGTTAAGCACTGATGACCTCTGCACCTTAAACCCCGTGCTAATCCTGGCATACTCCTTTGCATCTCAGTTTGCTGCATACCTTAAAATGAGACCGGAATGTTTCATGTTGCAGAAAGGAATTTTGGGCTCAGAAACCTGTACTGCATGGAAACACGTTCTGCTAGTGGAAGCACCAGTGGTTCAGGGGTATCTTACTGCTTGACACTGCAGAAAAGAAATGCTTGGAATGAGGCAACTTGAATCTTTTCTCCACTTTGTAGGTGTTTTGAGAAAGAAATGGGAAAGCTACTGGTTGGGAGAAAGTCATCATTCCTTTCTCTGCTATGGCTTGTGATTAAATAGCAGGGTCAGAGTTGGATTTTTGGATAGCTGCCGGGCCTTTGTTACTGCTTTTTTTGTCTACATCTATTTTGTATCTCAGGAAATAAGTCAGAGAGCAAACTGCCAGCCCTCTCTCACCTAGCTCTGAGGGGTCAAGATGCCTGCATGCAGTGCAGCACAGAGAGCTATTCAGGATGCCTAAAAACCCCACCTGTGTGTGGTCTTGGGTCCATCCTGGAAAAAGACCTCTGATCATTTGGTTGAAGTGTCCTCATGTGACATTTCTATGGGAGAAGCAAAATGATTTGTGCCCATCATGTCTGTATTACAGATGTGTGCTGCTGATTAAACTGAAGCCATGAAGCAAGTCTTGGTTTAACCCAGTCTCAGATTTGAAGTGTTTGGAATGGTCGGGGTCTGAATTCAGAGTCTGACATTCATTTTTGTATTGAAATGAACTTTGAAGAGTGACTCAGCTGTGCTCAACTTCTCAACTGCTGCAGGGTGCCCTCTTGGCTGCAGCGATTGCACTCCCTGCATTTTTAATTTGTTACCTGGCACTGTGAATTCCCCACTGTGTGAGCCCATGAAATATTGAATCTAACAAAATTCCTATGTATCTTTACTCTGTGGTGTATAGAAAAACATGAGTAGGAACACACAATAAGAAATGGTGGTCTGGGCATTCATAGATATCAATCAGAGGACCAAATATCTAAATATTTACAGCATCATTAAGGAGTTTTTCCATAGATTTTGTGGAGGAAGGAAGGAAGAAAGGAAGAAAGGAAGGATATAAGTGAGGGAAGAAAAGGAACAGAAAAATAAAGAAAACAGAGCAGTGAGCAATTCTCTTAAGAAAAGGAGTTGTAGTTCATTGAACCTTGTCTTCCTTTTGCATTCTCGAGCTTAGGTAAATATTTGAGAGAAGTCCAAACCAAATACACACACCAAAATAGCATAGGGTGTAACTGATACAATCTCCAGAACTCATAGAAAAGGCAACTTTGAAGGGGGAAGGGAGAGACCTTTTCCTAGAACAACTATTACTTGGGTGAAGACCATCGCCCCTCTGACTGGACAATGGGAATTAAGTATTTTCCATAGCAAGCACAACAAAATGTCCCATTTTAGAAATGTGGCCATTGCTGAGATAGCAGAGGAGATCTAAATGTTCAGTGCCCTTTTGCAGTGTTTTTCATGCAATTGTCCTAAAGTCCCTCATAAACATTTTGCCCCCACATATTGAAATAATCAGGTCATCTGAGGAACTGGAACAGGTTGTCCAGAAAAGCTGTGGATGCCCCATCCCTGGAAATGTTGGATGGGGCTATGAGCAATCTGGTCGACTGGAACGTGTCCCTGCCCATGGCAGGGGGTTTGAAGTTAGATGATCCTTAAGGTCCCTTCCAATACAAGATGTTCTATGGTTTCATGATCATTTCTATGCAGTAATAGCTTCTCTTTCCCAAGTTTCTGTGGACGTAGTCTGAGTGTTATGGGAAAGAGGCGAGGATGAAAGGCAGTGCCTCAGCAGAGAGGAGAAATCCAATCCACGGGGATTAAAAATCAAGTCATTTTGTCCTATCTGCATGACAAAGACCCATTGCATAATGCTATGAGTACAGCTAAATACAAGGCTTAGTCCCTCACCTCCTGGTTAGGCAAGAGAGGAGACAGATAGGGCTGGAGGAGCAGTTGGATGGAGATAGCTTTGGTCATGTAAATGCCTCGAGTTCACTGTGAGGAGTCTGAGCGATTAATCATTTCATGCCAAGCTCAACTGCTTTGATGGAGGCATCACACCCAACATGCACTGAAGATGTCCTCACACGTCTAATGCGTCTAGACGTTCTGGCCTTTAATACCCTGCAAGTTGCAGGAATCTAGAGGTGTTAGGGACACTGCAGTGGTCAAAGCCTGTGTTGGATTTTCACTGGTGAAATCACTGTGAATCACCACAACACCACCCAAAGAGTCTCACGCATTGAGCCCAGGTGAGCAGCTGGGCCCGTTCCAGTGTTGGCTATTACTGAAGGTATGAAAAGTCTTTATGTGAGGTTATGGAAGGGAGTGGTGGCTTATTACAAAGATGGAACTGAGCCTGCCTTTGGGACAAGTATGTGTAGCTGTTTTGGAGACAGCAAAAACCAGGCCCACTGCATCTGGCACATTTTCTCTGGGGATTAAAAAGTACCTTTGACTTTTGCAGCTCTGATCACAGGCTGTGCCTTGTGCTGTTGCACTGTGCCACACACACAGAGCTCTCACCACGGGTACAAAATGTTCCTCTCTGGAGGGCTTGTGATCTTCTGGGAGGGTTGCTGCTGGCTGTCAAAAGACTGCTGCATTTGCCCCAGAGGAGAGGAGGGATACAGATGCACACCAGATTTCCACATTGTGTGAAAGGAGGCTTATAATTATCTTATACATTACAGCTGGGAGCCCCAGGCAAAGGGCAGGCTCCTGTGCTTTCTCCTGACCCATTGTGTGAAGTCTCATGTGACGAAGGGTGGAGAAGTGGCTGCCTCAGACGTCTTTGTCGTGCAGTGTTGGTGATTACGTGACCAAAGGGGCTGGGCCAGCCTGCCTGGGCATAGGGCGAGGTGGAGCACGGTGGCTGTGTGACGTGCTGGGCACTGTGGTGGGCAAGGGGCTGGGACATCACTGGCTGCTGACATGGCTCCTACTTGTCCTCTGGCAAGGTCTCACCTGCACCTTGTCTCTTTTGTCATCACAGAACTCTAGGATGGTTTGGGTTGGAAGAGACCTTACCAATAATCTTGTTACACCTCCTGCCATGGGCAGGGACAGCTTCCACTAGACCAGGTTTCTTCAATCCCCATCAAGCCTAGCCTTGAACTCTTCCAGTGATGGGACATCCTCAGCTTCTCTGGGAAACCTGTTCCAGTGTCTTGCCACATACATAATGAAGAATTTATTTTTTTTACATCTAATCCGAACTGCCCTCTTTTAGTTTTAGGCCATTCCTTTTTGTCCTACCACTCCATGGCCTTATTAAAAGTTCCTCTTCAGCTCTTGTGGAGCCCCTTTGGGTACTGGGGATGCTGCTCTATGATCTCCTGATCTCCCTAGAACTCCTCTCCTCTCCTCTCCTCTCCTCTCCTCTCCTCTCCTCTCCTCTCC
>VXAC01003221.1:292627-384086 GCA_013399225.1 Rhipidura dahli | reverse complement strand
TTCTCTTCTCTTCTCTTCTCTTCTCTTCTCTTCTCTTCTCTTCTCTTCTCTTCTCTTTCCCCAGAGATGTGTCAGTTTAACACCTTTTTGCCCATCCCAGTTTTGCCTCTGTAATGAGGACCAGCAGGAGCTTGTGTAGCCTGCAGCGTCATCTTGTCCAAGCTGGTTCAGGATCCCTTTGGAAAGGCAAAAATGGGATAAAATAGGAAAATTTTTGACCTTTGTATGAATGGATTGTACTGTTGTCACTGTGGCATAATAGGAGAGGATTTGCTCTTGTGAGAAGGGATGGATATGCTGTAATCCCCCTTAGCCTGGTCCAGCACATCATGTGTGGTCTGGGTGCTGAGGTGCTGCTGCAGATGAACGGACTTGTTCAGGCTGTATCTGCATGCAACCTAAATTAATTCCAGGATTAATGTGTAAGCTGGCTGTGAGAGGCTGTTCATCTCATAGAAATGCTGCAATTGTTGGACTAAAGGTACAGTCACCTCTCAGAAAAGGATGAAATAAAATTCACACAAAATTTTCAAATAGTAAAAAAAAAAAAAAAAAAAAGAGGTTTTGCTGGTTTTTTGCTTCATATAATTAAAAATATTTCCTTTGTGTCTAGCTCTCTTGTTTAAACAAATGATTTTATTTTTCTGAGTAATATTTTTTTCACCAAAGAGTCATGTCCAAGAGAAAATCACAAACCTGGTCTTTGAACTTAGTGAACTGAAACTCTTTGATCACCTTGAGTAGTTTCTCTAGCAATGCTTGAAGCCCACCACCTTGCTTAAATGGACCTTGGGCAGAGTTGGCTTCCAGGAGATGACAAAATCAAAGTTTTATGAAAGAATTCCCAGTCTGTGGCACACCCCACCACCCCACCCAGGAGAGAGAGATTAAGGGAACTTATATCACAGAAAGATCAAGCTTCAGTTTAATCACCTCTTGTTAATGCCTTTCTTATATTGGATTTTAATACATTTTTAATCTGTTTTTCATTTTCTATGTTTTATCACTTGGGTGATCAGAGCGAACAGGAACCAACCTAATGCTGGGACTGAAACACAGCAGAGGAGGTATAGAAACAGAAGCAAAATTTTCCAGGTGGTTGTGAAGGAGGGATATGAGCTGACGACTTGTCTGGCAGAAAAACTCTATAAAGTGGGAGGGAGGCAGCTGATGCAACAGTGCCCTGTTCAGTGACCTTGAGCCCCTGTAGCCCATGTTCCTCCATCCTTTTGACTGAATATTCAGTTATATGCATAGAATCATAGAATCATAGAATCACAGAATGGTTTGGGTTGGAAGGGACTTTAAAGATCATCCAGTTCCAACCCCCCTACCATGGGCAGTGACACCTTCGACTAGACTGGGTTGGTCATAATCTCCTTTAGTAGATATTTTTATTCTAAAGCACCAAGCACACTGAAACCGTCTCCCCAGCCACATCCTCTAAGTAATACCCCACACAGAAAAAAAGAAAAATCTTCAGAAGTTATGATAATGACCCAGACAACTTGTCAAAAACCCCTTTCGAGGCACTTCTCCCATCCCCCCCACGATGAACTTATTTTCCCTGCTGTTCAAAAAGACCCTTATCAACGTTTCAATCTTTCCATGTAAATACACTGACAAGTGTCAGGCCCTGGCAAACCTATAATTAAGGCTGAATACAATTTGCTAATAAAAGCCAAGAAACCATGGGTTGAGTTTACTTACATTATCCCCAGTGGGCACTTTCCATCAGAATCTTTTATCAGCCTCTGCAAATGCCACTTTGGCATTATTTTTACTGAATCAATCAAACAAAGACACTACACTCCTTCTCCTCCTTGCAGAGAAGATGCTCCAGCTACAGAAATAAAGATTTGTGCTGTTGTTTGTTGTTGTCATTGCAGCTCCTCTGTCTCACAAAGCACAGTGAGCTTTTGGAAGGAGAGAAAGAATAAGAAAAATAGAGGAGAGGAAAAGAGAGAATTGGAGAGAGAGAGGCAGAAAACGTGAGCCAGAGATTGTGGCAGGCTTTACAAATTGGCACAGTCTTATCAACAGCATTTCATGGTTTTCTGGAACTCTTTCAAAGGGAACTTGCCTTTGTGTGCACTGGCTTAAGCTTTACTAATATTTAAAGCTATATTTAAAAGTTTATGAAAATTACTTCTGAGTTCCTCTGTCTCATAAAATCGCCAAGGCCAATGTTTTCTTCTTGCTGTTATCCCACTCACCCCCCTCTTCCTGCATTTTTCTGTGGTTTTCCCGTCCTCTTCGTCCTTCCTTGGCAGGGTCTCTGCATTTCCCCCTCCCTCCCGTTTGCTGTGTTCTGTTCATCCAGCCTCCCCCCTCTTAATTTCTAAGGGGCTGGGAGAAGGGTTTTGTTTGGTGGGACTGTTTGTGATGGGTGAGGTCCAGCTCCGAGCAGCGCCGCTCTCCACTACATCAGTAAGTGTGTAAGTAAATACATCTCTCACGCTCTTTCTCTTGGCTCCCTGTTTGGGCAGAGGGTCAGCTGGCTTTTCTCCTTGCTCCCAGCTATGTCTGGGTCAGCTGAGCACAGTCTGACACCTCTAAGATCCCACAGTGGCATCCTCATCCAAAAGCAGATACGGAAATAGCTCAGGTGATCCTTAGCACAGACACACAGTGCTTCTAGTGGGATTCAAGGGCAGAAATCATCCCAGCTTTCCACTGATGGATGGAGGACTGGTGGAAGCCCCAAACTGTGTCCAGATTTGCCTGCAGCCAGTGTTATTTGTGTACAGGTAGGCACTGGGGATTGTGCTCTACCTGGTCACCAAGGCTGTTTGGAGGAGATGCATTTAAACACATTCAACATTTTGGTCTGCAGATGTGCCCGTGGTGTGGGCATGCTGGCAGGAGGACACACAAAGGGGAGTGTGGTCCAACACAGGCTTGTGTAGCTCTCCCAGAGGTGATGACACTTGGGGTAGGGTTTGTCTGCCCCCCACCCTGTGATGGCTGTGTCTGAGCTGCTCACCCTTTGTGAAGCATCATGCCGAAAAAGACATCAGGATATTCTATGATTCTATGATCTGCAGAGAAACTGCCTCTTAAAAAGGCCCATTTCTCACCAGGAGAAGCTCTCACTGTTGGAGCTGGAGATGCCTCTCAGCTATGTGGATAAGTACATCTCAGAGGTCTAAATAAAGGTGAGATGAATTCTTTTTGGGGTACATGACTTGGAGAAATCAAAAAATATTAGATCTCAGTTAATACATTCTAAAAGGTCTTGCAATATTTTCAAATAAGGGTTTGTATCATAAAAAATCATATTAGCTAATGTGGTTTTAAACACAAAGTGTGTGTGACAGTGGCTACATTAGTTCAAGCCAGAGGACCCTGCTGGTCCAGCACTGTTTCCAACAGCAGTCAAGAGTAAATGTTTAAAGAGAAGAATAAACTACTTATAGGAAAATAAAGCATCTGTGCCTCCAGCAGTCACTGATGTAGACATCTTCAGGAGACTACATTTATACAACCAGGCCTTAACGGCCTCCAGTGTGTCTATCTGTTGAAATTTCCACTTTTTTGGGCTGTTTTTTTTTTAAAAAAAGTTAATGCCTTGGGTATATCCAGTGGCAATGTCCTGCTTGCCTGGTTTATTCCCAGATGATGAAGCCATGGGTGATTCTGTGCCTTCACAGTGCCCTGGAAAGTGCCTGCTCTGCACCTCGGGCAGTTTGGTGGAGTTAGGCTGACTTCAGACAGGATGATCTTCTACGACTTTTCTGCGACTTCAAAAGAGGTAGGCAAATGTGCCCTATCTGAGGAAGTGACCCCTTGCTTCACCTTATTCTATGACATTAAAAAGAGCAGCTTTGGTGTAGGAGAATGTCGAGCAATTCTCTCATCTCTCAACGCTTAAAAGCGCATAGGGATGAACCACAAGGATAAGCTATAAATGACTTCTGTATCCCATAATGTATCAGTTAAAAGCAAATCCTTTATATAAATGAAACCCAGATCCTTTAGATTACCTTTGAAGAAATCTTGTCCTCTGGCAGCTGGAACTGCAGTGGTGGGAGTGACGGAGGTAGTGGCTGGAAGACACGGCTGTCTGCTGGAGATAGGATCAACGTTCCTGCAAGGGACAACTGCAAATTCGGTGGTGCACTGAGATTATGAATCCCCTTAGATTTTACTGGTGTTTTTGGGGAGAGAGGGAAAGTAGATTTAGAAAAATATGATATGTAGGCATATGTACACATTTATAAATTCTGGGTATAGATGGTAACACCAAGCTCTGTGGTAGAAGGTATATTAAGCTTTAATGCATCAATCAGTGCAGGACTGATGGAGTGTATATGATCGTCTCTGTTTTACAAGGCAGGGGAAATTTAAGTGATTTGCCTGAAGCCAGAGACTTAACCAGTGTCACAGATGGGATGAGAAAGGAAGAGGCTCCAGTTCAGGTTGGATTCTCTACAGAACAGGCAACACCAGAAATAAATAAGGCTCAGGCAAAAAGCAGTGGTGGCTTGTCACTTCAGTGTCCTTCACTCTGCTAAGCAGCGTTGCTAAGGGAAATGTCCTCTGCCTCCTTTTCTTCTCATCAGATAAAACAGTAGCCAAGATTCTCTCTACATCCTCTACACAGACTCATCTTGGCCTGTTGTGCACTTCCACTATGGTGGAAAATGATTTTATTTTTATTTTCTAGAGGTCAGACATTGCAGTGTCCTGAATTTCTCTGCAGCAGCAAAAAATACTGCCCCAGCCTGATCCTGTCACTGCAGCTCCTACTTTGTAAAAAACCACGTAGTGCCTATTAAGAAAAACAACAATCATGCACTCCAAATAATTAGTGTCATTATTAGTACTATGGCATAACCTGCAGCACCCAATTAAGATCCAAACCTTATCACGCTAGGTTGGGGAAACATACATTAACGCACAGTTTCAGCTTTGAAGATTTTGCATTTTTAATGTATGGAATTAAGAGTGGGGAAAAAGGAACTTATTCTCCCTATTTCACAGGCAGAGCACTGGGACCCGGGGATATTAAGTGAGTTGCCCAAGGTCACACGGGCTGTGTCAAAGGCAGGAGCTGAACCTGTGTTCCTACCTCCTGATCAAGGAGAGCTGTGAGATGGAGCTTATAACCATGATGAGTCTTTAATACAACAGGGAAAGTAATAACCAGAAGAAAGGGCTTGAGAAGGAAAGAGGGAGGGAGAGGGATGTGTGTGATTGTGTCTCTCACAGCCAGGCTGTTCAATGACTAATAACAACTGGTCTTGACTGAGATGCTCCGGGGGATGTCATATTTCATCCCAAGCCACTTAAAAAGCCAGTTAGTCTTAGGGAGCTCTGAGCCTGTAATCTAATGCCCAAGTAAAAACATTTGTCATTAAGTCATTTTAAGTATAACATGCATGTATATGTGTGTATATTTACAAATATATACACACAAAGTGTTTTACTTGTTTAACCTACATCTATATGTATATATAATAACACATGCACTCACACACACGCCCTGCCCTGTCTTAAAATAACATGGCTAAGGTAGGAGTGGACCTACCACTGCAGCCTGGAAATGTAGATGATTTAAAGGTTCTGGTTAACTTTTTTAACAATAAAAAAAAATAATGTTTCATTGAAATCTATATTCTGTAAAGCAGTGCTAAAAGAAAAGTACTTAAACAATGGCAAAATATCCCATTCTATTATTTGAAGTAAAAAATAATTTTTTTTAAATTTTCTTTTTTTTCCCCAAAGTTAAATGCATTTTTTACATAAACTTTTGGAAAGCTTTGGGGTTGATACAAAATTTAGGTATTTCAAAGTTAGTCAATTTTTAAATTTAATCTGTGGGTTGAAAAAAAAAAAAAACAACAAAAGAATCTGTATTCCAGGTAGGAAAAAAGGGTTAGAATGATTAAAAAAAAAAAAAAATCCCAATGAATGAAACATTAAATGGAAAATTTGATTCCCCTAGCTGGGAAGTAGTGTTCCCTCTGCCCATGTGATTCAGTTCCCTGGGATAAATGCATTCTGTTGGAATCCCAACAGATATCATACACGTTCCTCCCCACAGACTGTGTTGTTTATCACATGGGAGGGACCTGTCTCAGTAGTGAGAGGGACTCAAGGCAGTGGAGACCCCGTCACAGCCACTGGGAGGAAGGTTTAACTCACAGTCCCTGTAGATAATTGGGGGCTCTTGCACTGCAGAAGTGGATTCTGGCTCCGCTTCTGAAAAATGTTTCCAGCCAAATAATTTTGTGTTGGTTTGGCACAAATGGACAGCTGTGAGTTTCCCACCTTGGAGGGAACCTGGAGATGCTGAGGTCTTTCACCAAAGAGCTCAGTTTTGTCCTTTGTTTGTCCAAGCTTTCTCCTTGCCACAGAATGGGTACTGAAAATTATCAACTTCTTGTCTCCTTAACTCTCCTGTACCTCAGCCTCTGAAGAAATGAAACTAGGAAAACCCTCTCAACACACAGAGGTGTTACAGAGCGAAAGGCATAAATATTTGCAGCACCTTCCAGTGTTAAAGTGATGGGCAATGAGGAAAGGACTGTGTGGAAATGAATCATTCTGTCTTGGGGCAAAACTGCGCTGACATGCAAAAACATTTGTCTTGAGGGTCATGCATCACACAGGGAAGAAAGTAAAATCCCAAAGATCTTGTGATTATAGGAGCTCTGTCCAGCCTCTGCACAGATTAAGGCCTTATAGGAAGAGAAAGAAGTGAGGGTGTATTTGCATTCCTTTTGCAGAGTGGATGTGTGCAGAATAACAGCTTTAATCCCGGAACTTAAAAAGTGTTGGACGCTTGACTTGGAGATCTGAGTTACAGTTGTTTGATGTACTTTCTCTTTTTGCATCTCTTTGCACAGACACATTAGATAGGCAGCATATATTTACATTCTGGGTTTATGAAGCTGGAGCTGGACGTTTTTCTAAATTACTGTGAAACCAATGCTTTTCACATCCTGCTTGGTCTTTTTTGGTCATCCTCATTTGCACTTCAGCTGGCACAGTTGCAGGTTTGACTTTGTTTTCCTCTTTCTGCCGCGTTTGCGGCTCTCTCCTGTTTTCATATATTTCCATCTTCTGATTGAAGTGACCTTTCCCATTCACCCTTAAAATTCCAACCAACTGAAAACTAGTCCTGCCTCCAGGCCTGAAACTTCGGCCTCTGTGTCCTGGGACAATGGGGTGAGGCAGGCAAAATGAGGGACATTCCTTCAGGTCCTCGGTGTGTGGATAACAAACAGGGCATGAGAGGTGGGCAGGTAAATCAGAAATCACTCCATTTGCTGGTTAAGCATTTTGGAGTGACACCAGGTACATTAGGAGGTGGCAGCCACAATGGAGGGACATTGTCCATTTGATATTCATGAGATGAAGAAGGTTTAAGAAGAGAAAAGGAAGGGGGAGGGAGGGATGTGGGCTTTCTAATGTAAACACCATTATCATTTGAAAATCAATTAGCTCCTTGCACCGAGGGAATGACAGAGACTTAAGGGCCTTTTCTGAACTGCTATTGTGAGCCTGGGTTATTTACTTTAATTAAGAGGAGACAGAGTGGATTATTGTCTCAAACTAAGGAGTTGGGAAGAGTCAGAAAATTACACTCTACCTCACTGCACAACAAAGCCGGGGTAAGAGACAGGCTCCAAACCCAGCAAAGTCGAAAAGAAATTAGCCTTTAATCTGGATTCGTCCTACATAAGGAGCAGTCAAAAGGAAGGGAGGTTTGGAGCCTCCTCGCTAAGCACCAGGCATGACATTGCAGTGGCTGCCACTGCCAGCTCTTCTGCTGGAACTTAATATTGGCTCTGGGAGGGGCTTCTGCCCTGAGAGGGTTAGAGTTTGAGAGTAAAGAGTTCCTTTGCCCTAAAATTTGACACATTGAAATGTCAGGTGTGGGGCTTTGTTTCCTCCTGCCCTACAACACAATTATGGAGCAATGCATTGTTCTAGAAAAAAATTCTAATTGTTGATGCAAAGATGTCTCTCCTGGATGAAGATGCTAATATTTTTTGGCTCTTATTTAATTTGAGCAGCTTGGATTAAAAAATTAGGAAGAAAAAAAAGAAGGAGGGGAAAAAAAAAGGAAAAGGAATTTGGCAAGTGACTAATCCACAATATTGTCTTATTTGGCATATGGAGAAACACCCCCCAAGGTATCTAATACTGAGATGTTTCAGCTCTGTTTTGCATTGCCCACTCTTACTCTGCATACTCTAAATATGTATTAAGTCAGTCGAGCATAGCAGCTGCTGAAGGAGTTGCCACAGCTTACTGGGTAAATAATGATCGTTTTTTAAATCACCTAAATGCGTATCTACCCCAAAGACCATGGAGGTGGCTTATGGGAATGCTGATTTGCATTTTAAAATTTTTGCTCAGATGTATTTGCAGTTGCTCTGCCTCCCACTGATTGCTCCATGCTCCAGTTTTAAGTCCACAGCCCAATTCTACTCTCAGTTATGAACGGGAGAATAAGGACTGACATCATTTAAATCAGCAATGTGAAGTCAAACTGAGGAACTCCTCAGTGTGACGAGTTTTGCCAGGAATGCAAACTGGCACTGAGATTTTTCGGTGATTTTACCATTTTAAAAATAAATCTGTGATAATCGAAGACCACCTTTCATTCAGCATGGGGTATGAGGGCTACAATGGGACAGATAGGCCAAAGATGAGCTACTGTCCAACTTCATCTTGAAATAGGGAAGAGACAGATCACATGTAAATGATCCCAATCAGGCTCTACTACACCTCCAGAAAGCATCTTCCCAAAAATAAGGCTTTGGGGTCTATTTAGGCCCTTTTTTATTCACGGAGGGAAAATAGTGTATAATTCGGAATACTGACACATATCCAAGCTCATCAGCTCTTAACCTTTCACAAAACTGGGACCATCCTCTGTTTTACCAACAGAGCCACCTTGGCCTACAGCAAACCCAGAAACACGTGGCTCTGGAAGGAAATGGATGAGACAGCTTTTCAGAGGGCCCTGGGGAACAAAACACTTGTTACTTTATGCAGCACAAAGAAATCATATTTTTATATATATATTCAGTCAGAGTTCTCCCATGCATTCTCTCTTTGTCTCTATACCACAGACTCTGCTTCTCCTTTGCTTCCGGATCCCCTCTTTCTCATTTGGTCCTGCAATAAACCAGACCTTTTTCATATGAGAGCCATTCCCCTCTTTCTGCTCATGTTTCCCATGGATAAGTGCCCACCCACATGCTCTAGGTCTTGTTGAAATGCCTGCCCTGGCTCTGGGGTCCAGCAAAGCTGAAGTGTGTTAAACAGTCCCAGCTGAGTGTTAGTTTGGCACTTTCATCTCTTTCGTGAGTCTGTACATTTTGCCATCTGGGTAACTAGACCTAGTGACCTGCATCTCACCTGTGCCCTGTGACTCTTCCACCACCTCTCCTTGCTCCCTGGAGCAAAGTTTATGAGATTCAAGGTGCACAGACCTTCAGGTAGAAAGAAAATTGGCCATGAATCAGGCTTAGAAACCTTTGGAGATGAATAACTGGATCTGATGATGCAAAATCTCTGAGCATCATGCAGTTGGTGTCACATCCTGGAGGACCTGGGGAGTTATAATGTCAGAGAGATGCTCAGTTGTTGTTCTCTCCTCCTCTGGTAGGGTATAGCTTTTAATACTGAGCCACAATGGCACAGACAATGCATTAATTCCTGCCTTAGCTCTGTACTTGTTGGATTAAAGTGTGTTCTTTATATATATATTTTCTGCTTATTGTAGTAGTACTTTGTGATCTTGAATATACTTAATTGTATTAGAAATGGTGTGCTGGAACCTTTTGCATCATTATTAATATGAAAATAAATAAAAGGAGGATTTTTTTTCCCCCCCAGGAATAAATCAAATCCTCCTCTGGAGTGCAGGGTCAACAGACCCACAGGGCTGAGCTGCTGGCTGCAGATAGCATGTGTGTGTGTGCATAGATGACTACACACACGTGTGCCACCTATATTTGCATTCCTACAGCTGTTCATTATTTGTATGTATTATACAGTGGAGAGAGCACAAATGTATGCAACTGAGACACAATAATGTAGGGATATGAAAGGCCCAATCCATCAGTTCAAGTGTGTTTGGGTTTAAGGAGAAGGGGACGTACAGATAAATACACTGATTTGTTCTTGCTAACTCTCTCTGCATTCTGAGGCTGGGCCTGAGTCATCGAAGCTGCTGGAGCTGACAGTGATTTATATCAGCTGCAGGGTCTGGCCTGGAGCTTTTAAGTGTATGTCAAGCACCTCCAGCACTTTTTGAATCTTTTTTTAAATGGAGTTTTCCAAATCAAAATCTGAGGGAAAGGCAAATCCATTAAGAAGGCGAGCACACACTGTGTTTTATGTTTAGGGATTCCTATCATATTTATATTCAGTTTTGACCATCCGGCTGTTCAGAGTCACAGGCTATGGCCTTGAATAGCAATCATGGTCTCATTCCGTAAGAACCCAAAGGTCCCTAAACACTGGTTGGCTTGAACTGAGTCCAGTAAGGAGATGACAGGCCAGGTTGTTAATTACAACCTTTTATTCGAACAGTCAGGCTACAGAGATATCTTGGCAGCTTTTAGAGCTGTGTGGAGCAACCTCTTCCTGCATGTTCCAGTGCTGTTACAAGACAGAGAACTGGAGAGCCCAGTCAAAGGGCCAGAATGATTTCACTCTGGCTTTTTGGGTTGTGCTGCCATCTCTTCATTACTCTTAATAATATAGACATGTGAAACATGGGATGCCCAGGAGTGCAGCCCCAGATGGGGGCAAATGAGGTGGGAGAAAACAAGCCAGTAGTAAAGGTGGAGGGTACACAGGGCTTCAACCCAGGGGCTGCATTCCTGACTGTGCTGGGGACCTGGGGTAAATCTCTTCTTGTCTCTGCTTCCTGTCTGTCTTTTGTGAAGTTGATTATAAACTCACTGCAGCAGAAGGTAGGGGCTTCTTTCAGGGCCCATGAAGACAGCTGACCCTATTTGTGAGGATAAATAGGTAAAAGTAATGGGAACAAGGCCTGGGGAAAGGTAGGGGCTGAGGAAGTGGGGGTGAGATGGGCTGGTTCCCAGATCAGGAAGGAAAAAGAAGGCTCAGACAGGACCTACTTGGCATGTGAAGGAACAGTTTCCCTGAGGGGTACAGCTGCCTAATTTGCAGGAGGGAAGAATTATTTTCATTTGGGTGGAATTGCCCCTGTCCTTTATTCTTATTGGAAAATAAAGATAATTTTGGAATTTAAGCCTAAACTCTTCTGTTCAACAAAAAAGGCACTGGCAGGAGTCAGCATCAGACTACAGCATATCTTGCCTTGGTGCAGCACCCTGCATTATGGGTGCTGAATACCGATAGATTTTGCTATTGTCATGGTTTAATAATAATCAAGACTTTCATTGCATCCTCAGCTTCTTCCTATAACTCTTAATTATCAAGGAAACTTGCTAAATTTAAGCACTAGTGTAAAGTCAGTGAAGAACAGAAAAGAACTTGGATCCTTCTTTCAGACCTGATCAAAGGCAGACTTTATCAGTAAACGATTTGTTATAGATTTAATTCCCCTCCATGGGCTCTATAAGCAAGGAATTCTTGGAGAAAATTTATTTATTCCCAGCTATTCAATTATCTTGGTTTCCCCAATATCTTGTATCTCGTCTTCCAACAAGGAATCCAAGTGTCTACCTGGGGAACAGATCTTGCCCCTTCCTATATTCCTTTCCAAGCCATGGGCAGAGGTAATGAAAGGGGTCTTCCAGGATGTGCCAGAAAAAAGAAAGCTCCTACCACTCAATCTCTGCTACCCCAAACCAGTGTCATGGCATTAGCTGTGAAAGTGCCTCCCTTCCTTGGGCATCTCACAGAGCCTGTTTTGTTCTCTCGCCCCTTTCACAGCAGGACTGCATTGGGAAGGCAGGATTGCAGCTCCTGGGACCCCTGACAGAGCACAGCTGAAGAAAGTGTTGTCAAACACAGGCTGGGATCAACTTGCACTCTTTGTCCCTGATGCAAATTTTTACAGGAGATTGTTGCAAGGATGGGCTCAGCTCTGTGCTCAGCAGCCGAGTGGAGACTCAGGGAGTTATAGGAGCAACTGGGTAGTTAATGGTGTCAACAATGGGGTGACAAGTGACTTTTTTTCTCAAATCCTACTTGTTGGAAAAATTCAGAGCCAGTTCTTACCCAATCTGCAGCTCAGAAAAACTCATCCAGAGTTTTTAGGGGCTTGCCTGCATATGTTCATCTAGCTGCTGCTTTACTCTTATGTTGCTGTCATTGACCCTGCTGGAAGCTATAGCCTTGCTGGGATCAGTGGGATGAGCTGTAAGCAATCCCAAACTCAATGATCTTAAGACTAGTTGAGCTAAAAGTTGAAAATTTATAAGTGACTGGGCTTGTTCCAACTGAAGTGGGCTGTTTACAGTGGCATCTGAAAGGGCAAACTGGTCAGAGCCGTGTGTGTAACATCTGGCCCCAGAGCTGTTGGGGAAAAATCTGACCCCAGAGCTGTGTGAAGCTGCTCGGGGCGGGGGGTGGCTGGAGGGAGGCATATGATTAAACACAGTGCTGGGGCTGAGTGGAAGTGACGGATCCAACTGCTCGTCCCACAGAAGCCCTGAAGAAAGAGGGAATTCTCTGCAAGAGCTCCTGAGAGGTTTATTGTTCCCTGGTGGTAAGGCTGCAGGACATGTCAGTGAAAGGCTGGCCTCTCTGAAGAGACCTTGTGCCTCTGCAGTGACGGCTTTCCCAGAGCTGATGCCCATTTTCCCTCAGTAGCTTCCTGCCAGAGTTCCTTGCCTCCAAGGATGTTGGCCTGGCAGGTTGATCATGGGATCATTGGATGATTCGGGTTGGAAGGGACCTCAGGAGACCCTTATCCAACCTCCTGTTCTGACATCAAACCAGCTTGCTTAGTGCTGCATATGGGCTGTTGGCAATTTCCCGGCATTATCCAGGGATTGCTGCTCTCCTGTACTGGCCTTTGAAACACTGGGCACTGTGGTTCCTTGGGTGGCCAGGTCCAAACCTGTTTGACCATCAAATCTCAGAGCTTCCAGTCTTCCAGGCTACTGAGGATGCAGAAGCTGTGCTGCCAAATTAGGCTGCCCCCAGGTTTTATGTTCTTTTTCCTCAAAGAGGACCTGTTTTTTTGCCTTGTCCATTCTCCTTTCCCCCAGCAAGCTGTTCTCTCTCTTATTCTCTTACTCCCTTATTCTCTTTACATATATTTGAAATAAAACCATACCAAAATAGATATTTTCTGTTGGAGACAAATATCCAGGGCACATGTGGCTTGTTGATTGACATTTGTCTTTTCAGGATGTGCAGTAGACAGCGATGTGGTCTCAGGGTCAGATATCACAGAACTACTGACTCAAGAATTGATTTCTCCTAAAACATGGGAAAAAACAGAAATGGAGGAATTCCTTGCTGCAGTGTTTCATGGATACTAAATGTTTCCTTGGATTAAGAGTCTGGGAGGATAAATCAATGGAGAAAAAAAACAAGGAGGTCCTTCACAAATAAAACAAATACATCACTAATGGCTCAACATATTCACAAACCACAAATTGCTGTGTTTTGGGGGAAACTACAGCATCTCCTTTTTCCTATACTTTTACCATTGTAAGGGGTTGACACAGATGGCACAGGGGGTAGGAGGAATACTTTTATGCTCTGTTCTTGGGATTTATAGAATTGTTTAGGTTGGAAAAGACCTCTAAGAACATCAAGTTCAACTGTTAACGCAGCACTGCTAAACCCACCCCTAAACCATGTCTCTCAGCACCACAACTTAATACTTTTTAAACACTTTCAGGGACAAAGATCCTATCACTTCCTTGAGCATCCTCTTCTAATGCTTGCTTCTAATGCTGACCTTGATTTCCGTGAAGAAATTTTTCCTAATACCCATCTAAACCTCCCCTGGCACAAGTTGAGGATGTTTCTTCTTGTCCTATCTCTTCTAACATCAGAGAAGTGACAGACCCCTACATGTCTGCTCTCTCCTGCCCAGGAATTGTAGACCATGAGAAGGTCCCCTCTGAACCTCCAGGCTAAACAATCCCAATTCCTTCATCTGCTCTTCATCAGACTTGTGCTCCAGACCCTTCCCCAGCTCCATTCCCTTCTCTGGACACACTCCAGCACCTCAGTGTCTTTCTTGCATTGAGAGACCCCAAACTGAGTCTCTTGATTTCTCTGGTGGGATGAGTTGCCACATGCTCTTGTGTCTTGGCTTCCCGGTTGCCCATGCACGGTGTGGTTGTGGATCACGGGCTTGAGCTTCTTTCCTATGGAAATGCTGGTGTTGGGTGTGGCTGGTGCATCTCTGGTACGGTGCATATCCTGATCTGCATCGCTGCAGCGTGGGTATGTGCAGACCCAGACACAGAATGACCTCTGTGCCCATATTGCCTTTATTTCTCTGCTCTCAAACATGCTCTGTGTCCTTTAATGGAGCAATGATCATTCTTTTTGTCTCCACAGATCTCAATATCATTAATACTCTATTGATCAGGCTCTGACTTTGGGTCAGGAAATGCCCACGTGTGATTGCAATGAAAATGTGAGGAGTTTATTTCGGTTGCTTTCACACAGAAGCCTCTTTCATGCCATACCACAGATTTCCTCCCAACCCCTTTTTTGACTGACTGCTTGTGCATTTCCTCCTCCCTCTCCTTTTTCCCTTCAGGGAAACCTTAAAATAAAACCTTTCCCAGACTGTCATTTGCCTCCAGAGTGTGCTGTTGAAGACCCACAGTAGTATTTTTCAAACAGCAACAGGGTCACCAAATACCATTCACCACCACACTTGGTCTTAGTCTTTTCATACTGGTCTATGGAGAGAGGAAACAAGCAAAAAAAAAAGCCTCACTGGGAAGATTCATAGGATTAGGTCTGTTAGCAGTGCTATATACATCCCTGACATGCAATCAGCAAAGTAAAATATTCATTATTGCCTGACTGTCAGCTGAAGACAATTTCAATTATTCTAGCATTTCAAGGGATGAAGAAGCCCTTTAGGCTGGCTCATGAGATTAGACTTAAAGGCTCTGTAAATTAAGAAAGTTGCAATCAGTGTATTATCTGACAGGCAGCTGTGGAATATACTCCAACAGGGAGGGGAAGGAAGAAAGAAAAAAAGAGACAAATTGCTATGTTCAGGTTGTGGTTTTGATATATCAATTTACAGTTTTAACATATGCATTTAGGAAATAATTGTTTTGCATTACTTAAATCAGCTTTAACAGCATCAGTGTGAAGATTTCAACTCCTACAGCTTGAAAGGTCAGTTTTTCTTTTGCCTTGCACTTTCTTTGAAAGACTCGTTTGGGTTAGAGGAGGAAAAAAATTTAAGCATTGCCGGAAGAACAAATCTTTCTGAAAGTTATTCAAATATTATAATATATGGCAGTTGATCATAAAATTCCATTAGAAGCAACATCTGTAATGTCCTCCAGGTTAATTTTTAAAATATGATCTCAGCTTTCTTTTACTGGATATGCACGGATGTGGTAACTGTGACCATATATGGCCTTTACCGCTCCCATCTGACGTGTTAGGGAGAATAAGTGGTATCATCCTATCTTGCACTTCTGGAGCTTTTATCTTCCAGTTTCCCAAACCATTTCGACATCTTTTGAAGCAGCAGTGGAGAACCTGTTTGCTTCCCCTGGTTAAATGACTCCTCCTGGTCAGAAATGCTGACTGCTAAAAAAGTGGATGAATTTCAGGCACTTTTGGCAAAGAACAAGTACAGTTTAGTAACAAAGTATGCTTATTTTGTGGGGGGGATTTTGAGTTCCAGGAACTCTGTGTAGAAAAGACAGTTCCTTGGGCAGGGAACTGATGAGTTGTGACATACAACGTTTGGTGAAACACTGTGGTTGGTTTTTGGCAAAGGCAAAGAGTGGGAAGGTCTTATTGAAGGTTGGGACATTTTCCTTGCTCCTGCCACTCCAGCTAGTGAGGCTGAGGAAATGCAGTTACCACAGAGCTCCCTAAAGCCACACACTCTAGATATCAAAGTGATTACAGCCCAATCAGACAGATTAAATACCTCCTAGTTGCCTTGGTGATGTCTACTTTGCATTTTAAAGGTGAATGTCCATTTGTCAACCCCCAGCCTTCCTAACAAGGGTAGTTTTTTGTGGCCTGTGTCATGAAAATTGTCAAGGGGGGACTCTGGGCAGAGTCGAAATTTTTGAGTGCACCTGATGGTTTATTGTCCTGTGGTACAGTTGAGATTCAATATCTTAAGAGACTCTGCCTGCTACTAGTCTTCACTCTGGTACATGAAACTCAAGAAGTTCAGTGGTTTCCTCTGCAAATAGACTACTGCTCCATAAAGGCTGGTAAATCCTGAATTTTGTGCTTCTAAGGCACTTATATGCCCTCTGTTTTATATATCTTTTATATATCTTCTATATATCTATCTTTTATATATAACTGAAGCAGCATTTCATTTATACATAAATAAGCTGAAAACTAGATACCGCCTTTTTTCTCTCATACATCCTGCTTGACCCCAGGTCCAGGCCCAGGACTAATTCCTTCACACTATTCATCTTATGTTTAAGAGGGATAATACCTTGGAGGGAGGGAAATATCTTGGATTCCCACTGCCACTAAGGAGAAGGAAGCACTCCAGGAATCCAGACTGTCCACTGTGGTGGACACCTCACTTTGGGCAGAGAAATCATGATCTAGAACTTCCTATTTCTCTCTGGGAACTGTAAAAACCTTGACTAGTAGCTCACATTCACAGGTGAGATGAATACCACTCTTATTTGCCTGCAGAGCTTGTGTCTTGCCATGGACATGTAGAGCTGAAATTAGTTTTGGTAGATCTTGACTGAGACCGCTTAGAGATGGTGACAACAGCAATAACCATGATAACAGCAGCAACAAGAGCCATAGATCTGATGCAAGGATCCATCAAATATAAGATTTTCACTACCCATCATCCTTAACAACTTTCACTTATCAGACTAATTTTAATCTCATCAACTTCAGTGAAGACTTCATTCACTTCAGTGGAGCTCTTTTCAAATGACAATAATATAAACATGACTTTGATCTGTAGATCAGGTGTTACCAAGAAGATTGGCATCGGCAGCGTTTTACTTCCTGGTTGTGACCTGTTTCTGGATTATTAAAATGATGTGAGTATCATCTTGCAAGTTACAGTTTGAATATTGGAATAAAAAGGTCCAAATTTCCAAGCATAACTACTGATTCTCAGAGTTTCTAGTTTAAATGTTTTGAACTTACATGCCTTCATCTTGAACTTGCTTTCTGAGTGCTGAGTGCCCTCCTTCTGATATCCAGGCTTTGATAAAAAGTCCTGTGTTGGCAACGTAAAACCAGACCCCCTGAATCTCTTACTACTTTCAGAAATTTTAGTCAAGGATCCTTGGTCAATGCATCCTGGTCATCTATTTGGAACATTGCATATTGAACATTTTATTGAATGTTCAAGTGAGATTTTGACCTATATGTGCAAAATAAATTATTTTGGAAGCTGAGAAACAGTATTTTTTACTGGTGATTCTTTTGAAATATTCAACATTGCCTGTGCTGTTTCTCACTTTTTTCCCCCTGAGTTTGGCTAGAAAAGCTGTAAACACATACTTAAAAAAAATTGAAAACTTCACTACCAATTTACCCCACAGTTATGTATCTTTCTGCTTTAGAGAACATTCAGCTAAAATTAGATGACAGCTCTATACCCTTAGAACCAGTGTTATGTTTTTCCTCCATTTCTGATCTACATAATTCAAAACAAGGAAATGTTAGCAGGTAAAACTGCAGGGTAAAACCTTTGGCTGCTGGAAATATTTGCATTTATTAAACTAACAACTGTAAAGCAGATATGCACATCTTTAGACTTCCTCATTCTTGCCTTATTAAAAAAGATCTTTGAAATTCAAAAACTTCCATGTAAATCTTGTGCAGGTTTTTTTCCTTCCCCTGATGCAGACGATTGTACTTGGGTGGCTTAAAAAAACCAGAACCTGGATCCAAGAACCTCAACACATCACTGATGGCTAAAATCTAGACCTCGTCAGGATCTAAAATTTGGCAATGGCTGGAATGAGGGCCCCCACCAACTCTGTCAGACTCAACCAGAACTTTTCCACTGTGCACAAACATATTAGAGAAAACTGGCTTATCTTGATCCATTTGCTTGGAGGCAGGCAAGTGCCTACTAAACCATATCCCCAAGTGCTGCATCCACAGCCTTCTGAACTCTTCCAGGGGTGGTGATTCCACCACTTCCCTGGGCAGCTAGAGTCTGTATCTGGATCACACCTTGACACCTCCTCCAGAAAGGATGCCCATAAGAAACTTGTGCAGACTATGAGATCCCAAAGGTGACTTATTCACAACCATTTTACCATATGAGGATCTCAGACACCTGAGCATGGGTCCCATCCCTGGAAGTGTTCAAGGACAGGTTGGATGGAGCTTGGAGCAATCTGACCTAGTGGAAGGTGTCCCTGCCCATGGCAGAGGGGTTGGAACTGAATGGTCTTTAAGGGTCCTTCCAGTCCAAACCATTCAGTGAGAGGTGGGTATTTAGAAACGTCATTAATTTAAACAAAGCGAAGTTCAAGGTCCTACAGCTGCATTGTGGCAATCCCAGACACACCTACAGAGTCACGGAGAAGTGATTGAAAGCAGCCCTGTGGAGAAAGACTTGGGGGTGATGGCTGATGAAAATCTCACTGTGAGCCAGCAATGAGTGCTCACAGCCCAGAAAACCAAGGGTGGTCTGGGCTCCTCCACAGGAGCGTGGCCAGCAGACCAAGGGAGGTGACTCTCTCTCTATTCAGCTCTTATGAGGCCCCACCTGCAGAGCTGTGTACAGTGCTGGTGTCCCCAGCATAAGGAGGATGTGGAAATGTTGGAGCAAGTCCAGAGGAGGCCACAAAGTTGATGAGGGGATCTGGAGCACCTTCCCTATGGGAACAGGCTGAGAGAGTTTGGGCTGCTCAGCCTGCAGAAGAGAAGGTTGTGTGGAGATCACAAAGCAGCCTTCCTGTATCTGAAGGGACTACAGGGAAGCTGGAGAGGGAGTCTTCATCAGGAACTGTAGTGACAGGAGAAAGAGTAATGGGTACAAATTGAAAGAGGGAAAATTTAGGTTAGATATATGGAAGAAATTCCTTACTGTGAGGGTGGTGAGGCACTGGAACAGGTTGGCCAGGGAGCTGTGGATGTCCCAACCCTGTTCAAGTGTTCAAGGCCAGGTTGGATAAGGCCTTGAGCAATGTGGTCTAGTGAGAGGTATCCCTGCCCATGGCAGGAGGGATTGGGACTGGAAAATCTTTAAGATCCATTCTAGCTCCTTAACTTTCTACAATTCTATGAAAGCAATTTACCCTCTATTAGATGTCGAAACAGCGCAAGTCCAGCTCACCCTCCAATGCAGAGGCCTTTTCATGCCTCAATCTGTATTTTTCCATGTTGAGTACATCTATATCACACAAGATCATCCTTAAATCACAATTACTCCAACTAATAAAGTATCCCTTGTGGCCTTTTGAAGAAGGTATCGATCAATAATAGAGAATTCAACAAAACAAACCACAAAAGAATGGTTCCCCTCCTATTTACAGAAGAAAATGACTCACAAGGGACAGTTTCTTATCTTTTCACAGTACAAGGGTAAAGCCCTTCATGGCAAACAGCAGAGTTGGAGCCCAGACTTTTATAGGCATTGTGTGAGATGTACTTTCTCATGGGAAATGCTGGACTAGTCCAGACAAGCATCTGTTCTTTCTAAGGGGACTGAGGCAAGGCTGAGGAATTTTGAAAGGACACCCCAAATAAGTTTTAATGTTTCATGGGATAATGCCAAGTGACGGTTTTCAAAAGACTTATTTGAAATTATTCTCATTTTGAAGACAGAGGGAATTGGCTACAGAATTTGACAACAGTTGAGCATTTACTAATCCAACTTAGGGCTTCTTTTTCCTCTACTTCCTTCTTTTACTTGGAATGGTTTCACTGAACCAGTTAAATTGCAGGAGCTTACTTCAATATAGCTAATGCTCTAAACCAATGTTTGAATTTTATACTAATTAAGGCCAATCCACTGTCATTTTTTTCTATAATGTGAAGACTAGTGCCCACAGTAACCCACTGAATTTAACATAAAAGCAAGATAAAACAATTAAAGTGTGAGAATATTTGATTAAGTAGCTCATTGATTTATAGTGGAATAAATTGAAACGGATGGGACAGAGAAATTTTTTTTAATGCCAACCGTATTTTATGTTCATTATCACAATCTCTGGGCTCTTTGTGGTTTTGTGATTAAAAGAAAGAGTTTAGGGATAGTAACTCTGGGATTTATTAGTCTTGTCTTCTTACTTAAGGCCTTTTTTTTTTTTCCCTTTTTCTGATTCATGTGGTAAAATATTAAGGCCCTATTGAAAAGTCGTATGGAGTAAGTACATTGCTACAAACCAGTGGCTGTCTGACATGATTTAAACAGCATTAATCCTGACAGTTACACAGGGCAAAAAAACAAACACAGAGAGTTTTGTTTTGGTGACAGGGATTAAACTTCTCCTTGGGGTGGTTGCGGCTGCAGCAGCTCACTGGGAGGGAGCCTCACACCCTGGATGCAACAGTGAGTGCTGTGGTTGGAGACTGGGAAAATGCAGCACACAGAGGAGACAAGACAAGGATGGGGTGCTCTACAGGGCACCACCAAAGCAAGGGACAACCCCAAAACTGCTGCATCCCAGGCCCCAGGTTATTCCACCAGGCTCTACAGATGTCACGCAGCACTTACCTCTGCTGGCAAGGATGGGGTGAGGAACGAGGTTATCTCCCCTCTGCCCCCTCCCTGAGGGGTGCATTCAACTCCCTGAGGGGTGCATTTCACCCTTATAGAAGTACAATTACCCTCTCATAACACCAAAAAAGCAGGGGGATTTCCTAAGTCATGCTTGCAGTGGAGAGAGAGAGAGAAAGCAAAGCAAAAAAAAAATATTTAGGTATAATTTTATAAAGTGCAAATGTTAAGAGACCTTTTCAAGGACACAAAGAAAATCAGTGTCAGAGCAAGCCAGCTGTGGAGAGGTGACCATTGAGGATGATGTCTGCAAACCACATGTACATGTATCCTACCAACCTGCCCTGTGTATTTGGGATATACCTGTCTAGGACCTCTTTGCAGCCTTTTCATGTGGCTCAGGAAAAAATCCCCAAATCTTGAGTAGAGGGTGAAAATCACACTCAGCCTCCTATAAATATTTATTTGTTTGTAAAAGGACAGGGTAATTTTTTTGTTTGAAAAATGGAGGGGGGATTTTGTCAGTTTCCATGTGCACCAACACATGCACATTTTTTTTCTCAGCCTCCCAGAAAATGCTGCACAGACTCCTGAGCAGGAGGATTTGTAGGTGATAACATGTGCAGTGATTCCAGATAGTGTCTCACAGCTGATCACACTGGCAAAGTGTGCTCACTTAAAAATAAGACTGCAGGAAAAAAAAAGAAATATAGGAAAGAATTGACGAATCGTAGAAAGGCTTGACTTGGAGGGGTTCCTAAAGATGACCAACCAGAATCAAGTATCAAATAAGCTACCTGATTAATGAAGAGAAGCCAATAAAAGGGTTTTGTTGCTGTTGGGAGTTTGTTTAAAGAGTTATTGCACTTTCCAGGAAAGGAGCTGGTGAGAGCAGAAGCCCAAGGCAAAGTTACACCAGATAGAGCAGCCGATGAAATCAGCTCCTTTTTTTCTCAGTGTTCATTTTGCTGCCAAGCATCCTCACCATGGAGTTGGGAGACTCCAGGGCCATCTGTTCAGCTTTTCAGAGACCCGATTTCAATAGCATGGCTCTGTTTTGTGACATTTCTTCCCAGAGTTACCTTTTTTTGCAGGGACATCTGCTTGAAGGTCAGCTTGAACAAAAGTCTTGCCTCTCAAAAGAGAGGCTAAGCTTTGCCAGGAGCAGGGCTGGTGGGGAGACAGAGGGGCAAGGAAGACACATTTCTCACTCATTTGATTTGTACCTTAGGAGTGCCCTCCCCTCCTTCCTCAGGGCATGTTTAGGGCTGTGACATCCAGAGGAGCTTGAATGCACCTTTTACTTCCAGCACTTCTCACCCCACGAGTTCAGAAATCACAAGCCAAGCTCTTCAAAATTACAAGATTGGGTTAAAAGCCATGAAACTGCTGTAAAAATTACATTTCAGGGATCTTTCTCTTTGCCTTCTGTATTCAGAGACTTATGTTTGTGTCCTGCTTGTTTCAGGATTTTGCTGCAGCAAAAGAAGGTCAAAAGGCATCATTTTTCAGTTAGTGTGAGACACTAACTGTGTCTATGGGGAAAAAAGCTGAAATTTTATGGAAAATAATGCTACTGCAAGGTATGTTGCAGTGGTTGGCAACCCAGATTTTGCCCAGCATGAGGAATGAGATGGGTTCAACTCAGAATATTCTGTGATTCTATAATGCTTTGACTTTAGGGTCCATTCTTTGAAGGTGCTGAAGATGCCTTGCAAATGCTAAATGGGGATGCTCAGTCTGTCTTTGTCCTTCATCCTAAGTGTTGTGCAGTGGAGGAGGAATATGATCTAGAAGGTGAAATAATAAAATGATTTTCAGGGTACCTAAGCTCTGCTGAGTGGTTCCCATGCTTTGCCAGCCAAGGTAGGATTGATCTGAAGTCACAGCTACCTGGAACGCTGGTGTGGCACCTCAGCTGCTCATCACACCTGCAGAGAGAGAGATACCTCTAGAGAGTGGTTCAGCACTGGCAGATGATGGGTTGCCCTCTGTGTGTTTGTTCCCTCCCAGTAATCACAGAGAAAACCTCAGAAACTGCTGGAGTTTAGACTTTCACCTTCATGTGGCTAAAATTAGGTGTCTCTGGTCTGATGCCTTGGAGTCTACATGGGTGTACTTCTCTGGACACAGTGACTGTCTTGTCCTTATGAATCTGTGTCAGAATAAACATTTCCTTGAAAATTTGTGTGTGCTCTGGCCAGAGATGCCCTGGGAATGGAAGAACACTGCTGCTTTCAATAGGGCTGTTGTCAATCCCTTTATACAAGGAGTTCAGGGATGCAGTAACAGCAGGGAATTGTCCAGGTCTTGAAAGGATCCAGAAGATATTTTTCTTATTAGTGTGGCTGAAAAATAACACATAGATATATAATAACCATAGGGCTGTGTGGATATGGCTGTGTGCAGGTACACGGGCAAGCCCACACACTCAAAAAACCTCAACACACTTATCTGTGTACTTAAAACTAAATTTTTTGCTATTACACTACTCAACACTATGTGCACACACACAAACCCAGAATAGTTCAGCCATACTTGCATGTCTTTGGTTTAGGACAAAGAGAAGATGATAATACTGAGACCTTGCTGTACCAGGGGAATTATAATTCCCTTATACAGTCATGGTTGGGAAAAGATTACTGTGCTGGTAGCAAGTTTCCAGCCCTCAACTGCATAGTGGGATCTGGAAGCTGGGGAGGGATTATTGTTCCCCAGCTGAGGGAAAGGGATGTGTGGAGGCAGGCTTTCAGAAGTGTCTAATCCCACCCTGGCAGCTGGAGAGCAGTGGTTATCACTGGTGGGTTTTACCAGGGGGGGCCTCACAGCTCAGATTGAACCTCAGTGAGCAGGGAGGCTGGGGGGTGTTTTGGGAAGGGAGAGGAAGGCACTGGGTCTGGTGGCTGAGGCAGGAAAACTGCTCATGGCACAGGTGGGCCAGGGAAAATTGTAAAATTTGATTAATGGATTCAAAGCACTACTTTGGTGGTTGCAATGCTGTTCTGTGCACTAAGGTGGGCATCACTTTGTGCCCAATGCTGAAGCCTGCATGCTGTCTCAGCAAACACATCCATCTCAAAGTCCAGAGGTGCCAATAGAAGGGCAGGGCGAGGTGATGGTGGGGAGGAAAAGCACAGAACTGGTGGTGACACAGCTCAGGCTGTGCACCAGCTCTCACATTGGGGTCAGCTCTGCCTAAGCACAGTGTTGAATCACACTTGGGTTAGGTGTTGGTGAGGTGCTAAAGGTTCAGAGCACAAGGAAAGGGTCATAGGTTATTTAGAGCCTCTCGGTTTTCCTCATCAAATCATCACAGTTTAGCTTGGCACAGAAAGGATGTCCCACATAAACCAGTCAGGGACAACTACTTGAAGCATCTGGGACATGGTGGCTTTTCTGTGCCCTGGAAAATGATGCCGACTGAGCTGGTGGCTTGGCATCCTGTAGCTCTGCTGTCTCAAGGACCAATTTTCTGCACAGCCCAAAGCAGAGAGGAGCAAGGCTGGGTGTTATCTGGGTGGGAGGACACAGAGGAAGCAGAGCCTGTGTGTTTCAAGAGAAGGGGCTGGTTGCTGACTCTCTCAGTGACCTTTTCTCCTGTTAGACACTATCTCTCTGAAGAGGGATTAAACTAAATAGCTGTGGCCTTCACTTTCTGTGCAGATGCTCTACAGATAACTCTGCTTTCTGCCAGCCTCTTTGCCAGACTGAAATAAGCTTAAATCCTGAAGTTCTGCTCTAGAACAGGTGTGCCCACACTCTGCTTTTCCTGCTGGGACAAAATAAGAATAGCAGATGAAAATGTCCTACATTAGCAGAATGTATTTCATTGTTGACACTATTGTGAAAAAGAAGCTTCCTGCAGAAATCAATCCTCACTGTTTTTATTAGGAGAGGCTTCTGCTTTCCTACCCAGCTTATTTTCAAACTTGTACTCTGTACTCAGATGTACATGACATCTGCCAGTGCAAACCTTGTTGTTTTATGCACTAGTCACAGTGTCCTCATGTTAAGGAGAGGAGGTTTGGTGTTGGCTTTTTTAGTTTGTCTGTTTTGTTTTGTTTTGTTTTTAATTTTTGTTACCAGTGAGCTGGCTTTGCTTCAAATGCTAAGTGATCCCTTGCTAAATCCTTCCCAATAATTCCCTGAGAGATGGAGCCATTTTATTTTCTCAAACATGTTCTGAACCACCACTGTACAGTGTCATGGCACCCACTGCATTTCAGGAAATCAGTATTAAGTTCTTTTTCCAAGCCTGGTGATGCTAGGGAAGAAAGCGAGAAGCCAAGAAGATGCAAGAAAAGAGGGGGAAAAAAAAAAGCAAACCAGAACAGGAAAATAAGGAAGGGCAATTGTAGGAATCAACCTTGTTGATAAGAATATTTCTTGGGGTCATGCTGCTTGGACATTGGGAATCTGTGTCTTTTCCACCACTAAATTGCAGTGTTGGATATTGGACCCTGCAAGCTGCATTGTGAGCAAAATGGAATGGATTGGATTGGATTGGATTGGATTGGATTGGATTGGATTTGATTGGATTGGATTGGATTGGATTGGAAGGGTCCTTATTATATCATCTGGTTCTAAAACCTCTGCCATGGGCACGGATGCCATCCTTTAGCTCAGGTTCCTCATGGATTTATCAAACCTGGCTGTTAAGGTCACTTCTAACACAAACCATTCTATGATTCTATGACTGATCTCACTTCAAATGGTGCATTTTGGGAATTGGGTATTTTGAAAGTTAGATTATGCCATACATTGTCTTAGCATCCTGCAAAAGCATGAAAGGATGAAAATCACAAGAATTGGTTTTTTTTTACAATCTGACCTACAAAAGGCAGACCCAGATCTGAGCAGGGTTACTCTTTGACCAGACAAGTCTCATGGAGGCTGTCTGAGCCCAGGGACTGCTCTGTTTTGCAAGAGTAATCCTTGTAAAAGAGAGAAGGAAGGTCTCAGTTAGCTTGTGATATCACAGCGGGATTAGTCACCAGAGAAAAGTCTCAGCTTCCCAAATTCCTCTGGGTCCAGGTCTGGAACTGGATGCATGCTTCTGTCTGGGCACCCCCTTCTCACAGACAAGACCCTGAAGGGTAAATTTTCCTGGCAAAAGACACAGGGAAGAGAGCAGGAAGATAATCTAAAGGATGAATCCCTCAGTAGTTACTTGACTGCCAAAATAATCCTATGGGGATGAATAAGCTCAAAGCCAAGCCAGAGTCATCCTCTTTCAGGAAGTCTAACCTGAGCTGGTGGGTGGCAGTGTGCTGGATGAGGGAGCTGCAGCCATTCCCATGGTGGTCTCCAGGCTGCAGGTCTGGAAAGATACAGATTGTTATATCCTCTCTTTACAGCTCTGTTTTTTGTTGGTGTTAGCAACCACACCAGAGCTAGATGAGTTTTCAACTGATGTATCAAGGATTATTATCGTGACTGATCTTTAACTTCTACAGAAATCTGCTGGACTGCATTTGTTCCCATGAGGATGGTGGTAGTGGGGGAATCCAGGCCTCTTGCTCTTCCAGTGCTTCAGCTTTGTGGGTCAAAGCTCTGAAGTCAACAGCTTTAGAACCACTTTTTTTCTGTGGAAGTTCACAGAGCACATTTGATCTTCGCTAATGTGGAAGATCTGGCACATCACTCCTGCTGGGGTGGATGGCATCAGCCCAAGTCTGAATCTGGCCTTTTGACTTTCAAAAATTGGCTGCAAAATGAGGGATCCTTGTCAGCTATAAGATTGATGCTGTATGACTTCAAGCACGTTTGTCATCTGTTTGCAAAGTGAAAATAAGCTTACAGTTGTTGACAGTAAATGAAGTAATATTTACATAATACAGTCATACCTGTTTCCTGCTAAAGAGATCAATGCATATTTCTTTTTGCAATAACAAATCCATGCCGTATATCTTCACAGACACAATAATATTTGAAATGAAACATTCATCCAGCTACATAATTACATCTATTGTTTTCCATTTGGTTTTTGTTCCCTAATAGTTTATTACTAGTGGCCAATCGTCAAAAACAATCCAGAGGGATGCAAAACAGCCCCTTGTTCCAGCTCCTTTCAGAGGTATTTTGGTTATTAGAATTACTGTAATTAAGATTGGTGCTTGGACACTGCTCTGCAAACTGAGGCCCCACTGCTCCAGGTGGTGCACGAGGCATTGCCTGCCCTCAGGATTTTAGAGCTGGAAAGAGGCATGGCAGGACACAGCCACCCCACAGCAGATCTGCAGAAAGTATGCATTGATGGGTCCAGCCCATTTCCCATCCTCCTTCTGGGTGCTCACCAGAGGCAGAGCTAGGACAAAGGGATGTCTCTGTCCTAGACTTGAAGAAGCTGGAGAACAGGTGAGTTGAGACTGATCCCTTTCTGTTTCTCTCATCTCTTTTCCTTTGGTTGAAGAAAAAGGTTTTATCTTTCTGTTCTACAGCATGTTCCAGACTGTAGAATTCCTAAATCACTTCATACAAATCAATAGCAGTAAATAAATACTGAGGTGCCCCCACTATTAAGAAATTTGTGTGGCCTATCTTGTGTAAATACTGCAGATAGCAATCATGATTTAGTAATTATTTCCCCCTCTTTCCTCCTCCATAGCCCTCTATGAACACAGAGCTTCTAAAGAAAACCCTACAGCTATTTTTTCCCCCCGCACAACAGGATCAAGCCCTTTAGTCAGGCAAGTTCCCCTCTCATCCCTCCAGCTGCCCTTAAATTTTCACCCTGGTGTGGAATGATGCTCTGAGTCAACTGGATACTCGCCTCCGCCTACTCAAGAGTGGCTGTATTTCATATCTCCTGATACCCTGGGTGTCATGCAAATGGGGAGGAGGAGTTACATCCTGAGCATGCAGCAGCACTGCTGCCCTTCACATCTGAGTGGCTCTATTTGCTCTTAAAACCACAAGTTATTTGCTGTTTCACAGAACAGCTTTATGTTGCTCTTGAGTACCCGTTCTGGATGGGTCACTGGTTAGAAGAGAAAGCAAAGGAAGGTTTCCTGGTAGGAACAGAGGAAGCAAAGTAGTGTTTCCTGGTGGGCAATGTTAAAGGAAAAGCTAGTTTCCAGTTCTGCACTGTGCTGGCAATAAGGGCACAGCAAATGCTGCATTAACATGATTCAGCCATACTGAGAACAGTGGGCAAGTCAGCACAGCAGTGTGGACCTCTGAGATTGGTGCCACAGCCACTGTGGACATCCTGCTGGCCAATTCAAAGGTGCTGAACCTCCCAGGTTTAGATAATTTACCAGCCTTTTCCTGATAGATAAGTCTGCTTGGGTCACCTGGTCATGAACAGGAGTTGATGTGATGAAGGAGGGCTTGGCTGTGGGCTCAAACACTGTCTTGCTCTGGATTTGGTTTGCACAAAAGCTCAATAAAACCATCAGATGTTGAAAACCCCAGGTCACAGGTGTTTTCAGGCTGAACAGGGAAGGGAAGATTTTTTTCTTCCTTTTTTTTTTTTTTCCCCCATTATGAGAAATGGAGTCTAGAGAAGCAAAGGGTCCTTACTAAAGTTAAATTCCTGCACAAATCTTCATGACACCTCTAGGAAATAAGCACCTGAATATCTTTATATTGATGTATGATGTACCTTTGGGTCAGATATACATGGTGTATCTTTTCAGCACCCAGCACAATGGGGCTTATATCCTGAATAAACACTGATAATACACTGTAAGCATTCCTCAGTGATGGTATCAAGATTAACGTGGATTATTTTTCATCTCTTGACCCTATTATCTGTAAATGTCTCATCACATGTATTTATCTAATATTTGACTTTAGTTAATTTCTGTTGTGGGAAGTTCATGCTTGGGTAGAATTCCCTTTGGGGTTTAAGGTTTTTAAGATCTTGTTTCCCAGTGCACCTCAGTGGTTTCTGAGTGCCTCTAAATCACAGACTCCTAGGATGGTTTGGGTTGGAAGGGACCTTGATGACCATCTAGTTACAACCCTCCTGCTGTGGACAGGGACACCTTCCACTACACCATCATTCTGAATGCTCCTGTCAGTCCCCAAGGTGGATCTTCCACTTCAGGTAAATTCTGCATATGATCAAAATTTTGTATATGATTGAAATGATCTTCCTGCAAATAAGTGCCCGCCCCTCCATTTTATCGAACAATTGACTTCTTTTTGCCTGGTTCATTTGTTGTATTGTTAGACATAATACTTTTAGGAAATCATAAAATCAATAAAAGATGCCAGAGAGGTTGCTGTACCACTTGTCACATAAGTGCCTTTTAAGAACAGTGTCTCTCTCCAGTCATTTCCCTGAGCCTTTCCTGTAAGCATACTTTTTCTGGAGCTTTACTGTGCTGTTCTAGCTCACTATGTATACAACCCTTTAAAAGGCTAGTTCAAACCATGCTCTATTTTTCATTTTTCAATTTATTTTGAAAAGCTGAGAAAGATAGCCATGAAAAGGGGAATGGAAAGAGACTGTAGCAGGGTCCCTGGGCTGGTCTGCAAGCTCTTGTTTTTGATTTCCTTGCATTTGCAAAGTAAAAGCTTAGAGTGAGTTTCAGCTTTTGGCCACCAGCTGGAAGCATTACTAGTGATGACCACTGTGGGCAGTAAAATGCTGCTACCCAGGACTGAAGACGGAACATCTGTGGCTGTCAGGACTGTTTCCATTCAGCCTTTAAACAGCCCAGTAGAGATTTGTGGATGTGTGTGTGAGGGCCCTTTCCTTATCAAAGAATATCCTTGTAATGTGTTTTGGAGCTGGATAATAATAGGCAGCATCGGTGAATGCTGTTTCAATTTTATTTTTTTTAAAGTGCATGTCTTCTAGTAGGTGATTCATCAGCTGTTGTTACGGAAAGTATGTTGGGAAGCTTGCAGCTGTGGGCTCAGGCTGCAGTTTCTGTGTCGTTGCTAGGGATTCTGCATTAAATATCCCAATTCTCTGCACTTAAAACTAGGAAAAACTGACATTCTGACTTCCCATAAGAGAATGGAATACGTGATTCACAGCCCTTCTTCTGCAACATTAATCAGGCCCTGTTTACAGGGAATAGAGCCAAGGGGGATGGTTATAGCCAAGGAGGTACACTCAGAAAGCCAAATGGTGATGTCATTTGGGGCAATACAGTAAAGGCAAGCCACTTAACTGGCTGAGATGGCCTGTAGTGGGACCAAATCCCAGTTAAAGGATGGAGAAGCATTAGGGTTTCTTGGCTGTGCTATTGAGTGCCCTGGTTTTACTACGGGTTGTTTATGGAGGAGAATAGAGCTCGAGCTGGGCAGCTGAGTGCTGCAGATCTGCCGTGAGACTGGGGGATGAGAAGTTCATTGTTGAGGAATTTTTGCAGGACAATGGGCACTGGGATGCATAACCCAGCTTTCTCAGCACTGAAGCAAGCTGAGTAAAGGGAATGCTATCCAACCTAGCTTTCCCAACATTGAATCAAGCTGAATAAAGGATATGCTATCTTTGATAACACCATGGAGGAAAGGAAAAGAAACAACCCAAGGATGAGAAATAAAGATGTATTAATTGCAGCACAAAGACATATAGTTTTGGAATTATTAAGACAATAGTGTAGTGCAGCAATATGAAAGAAGTATAGTTTAGGAACTGCTGAAACAATAATTTAGTTAAAGAGGATTGATATATTATGCTGAGAAAAAGGATGTGAAATGCTGAAATATGGTGAAGAGCGGTCACAGCAATTGTCCAATCAGAAGTTTAGATGCAACATGCTAACAGCAGCAAGCATCCAATCATTAAACTTCCTTTCGGCTGGACGATGTTCGAATCATCATGTATTCAGAACTGAAAATGCTATATAAGAGTATATTTTGCTTATAATAAATGGCTTCACAAGATCATACTGATCGTTGCGTGATGTCCCGTTATTTGCCTCCGCAGTTCATAGTTCATGTTCTGGGCTTTAGATGCCCAATTTCAGTGTGTTACATGAAGTTCCCTTTCCATAAGGATATGATGATCTGGTTTTCTTGTTTTGTCAATATGTAAGTTATGCCTTGGGCTGCTGTGGTGCCAGGTGCTCTGAAAATGTGTGTAAGGGTTTGCTCTTGATCCTGGGCATTTGGCACCCATGTGGGAAAGGGGTAAGTTGTGATGGCCTTTTTACAGATGGACTAAGGGAAATGACAAGGAACTTCCTTGGGTTCACACAGGAAAACAAACCCCATGTGCCTCATGTGGGAGAGGAACACAACTTTCCATAGCAAGTCCCCTGTGTTAACTGGGCGATGGGTCCACCTGGCATCACAAGAAGCCTCTTTTGCACATATGCAGCACAAATCATTCTGCAAGCTGAACAAAAGTTGAACAAATAAGTTTCTGTCCTCTCTTCTCCTTAGAGGCAATGGTGGGGCTGTGTGTGTCAACGTTGTCAGAGAACATGATGATACTCTCTGAGGACACAGGCAAGAAAAACACAAAGACTGTCCCCATCCAATCACTGCAAGGAACTCACAGGAACCTTGCCTCCCTGGCATTTGCAACGTTTTCTTGGGAATCTTTCTTGCAAAGTGAATCTTGACTGTTTGCCTACTGAGATGTAAAGAAACCTTAGGAAGGAGATTCAAAAAGTCTGACCAGCCCATTTGCATACTTTATGTGGAGATCTCTTGGTAAGCCAGCAGTGAGCTGTTGTATCCACAGGTATCAGCAGGACCCCAGCAAACTGAGGTTTCCTTCTCAAGCTCATGCAAAACAGATTATTTCCTAGATCAGTAAACTGCAAATATGAACACGGTTTCCCTGGCTCCCTAATGGCACATCTCCTTTCCAAAATAATTCAGGTGTGCAATTTTAAGTAGAATTTGTTGTTTATGACATCAACTTATATTTTTTGTTCTCATTTTTTTGCATTGTCCTCTCTACAAGAAGTCCCTCCCTATGCCATTACTTCAATGCCAGACAAAAAATCAGCAAGAATTATTTATTGAATGGCAGAATAACTTAATCCCAATTATGATTTGGGACCTTAGAAGTGTTTTTAAACAATGCATATTATCTTACTAGGAACTGTGTCCTCCTGGGCACTGTATCCAAACAGTTAAGTTGTGGAAGACCCAGTCTGATTAATTAGGGAGGTTTGTGGGTTGTACCAGTGGAAATTCTCCATTCTAAGTCTGACCTGTGCTTTAACTTTGGTCTTACAGGGAGAGAACAAAGAGCAAGCCAACCAGAATTTGGGATGGTATGATATTATCAGTGATAACAGTCTACTGCTTCTCTGCCAAAATGCTGAGGACTCACACACTTGGGACACAGGACTGAGAAGCCAAAACAAACACCAGGGCTCTGCTGGGGAGAGGAAGGTGTTGGCATAAATCCTCCACTTCAAAGCTGCAGCTCCAGTATCTAACCCAACATGGGGATGTTTCTTCATATGATATTGAGGAGATTGGCCATTGGTGGTGCAGCAGAAGCTGAAAATGCTGTGAATGGTGTGTTTAGTAGTCGTAGGTGGCTTGTTATACCTCAGAGGCTGATTAGGTGTTTCCTCTGTGGTAAATCTGAAAGGAACCTGTAGATTCCTTAATAAGTAAAATAATAGATAATAAAGATGGAAAATAATTATTGTTAAATGAAAGAGAAGAACAAAGAAAGGGAGACAGTGTTTGGGCTGGCTGAGAGTCCTGGAACACTTCAGGGACATTTCCATGGCACACTCATGATGAGAGATGGAGATCTGGGTCTTATCCTAAACTTTGCCATGAATTCCTTCTATATTTTTGGTCCTATTATTTAATTTTCCCAAATTTCAGTTTTCCTTTAATTCATGGTACAAGAAAATGGTGCTTGGAGATATTTACTGGGTAACAGCAGGGCATTAAGAGCTCCTGGGTAGCACGAGATACCATGGCAAAGTTTGGTCTTCAGCTGGTGGTGACAACCACGATTTACACAAGGACCTGGCTCCCCCTTTTCTAGCATGTCAACACACATCCATCTTCATGCCAGCGACATCCAGGCCCTGACTACAAGCATTTAATAAGTTTTAGGAAGTTCCTGTTTTGATCTTTTGTTATAATCAGTGTTATTACAAATGCAAACAATGACCAGAACAATTGTAGTCATCAGTGGAGCTATTGGTGAAGAACACAGGGCTTTCCTGCTTAGACACAACTATGAAGAGGACTGTTTACTTAGCCAGACTGTCCTTTTATAGTTACCAACAGGAAGTGCTTGCAATGTTTGTATAAGAAGGAGACTTCAAATTATCCCACATCATCTCTTCAAAGGGCTGTGAGAACAGAATGTATGTTTTAAAAAAAGTCTCACTGCCCTTTTTCCTGGCTTACGAGAGAGCACATCTGGTTTTGATGGACTTGACAACTTGTTGTCTATGTCTTTACAGCCCAGGTTTGTCACATTCTCACCTCTAAATGGAAAAGCTTTGGATGAAAACCCATTTTTGTTTTTTGGCTTCTCCTGAGTCTCTGTAAGCACTGGTATAGAGTGTAAGGCCAACTTGACCCAAACAGCCTTCATTGAATGTCCAGACATCTGCCAAACTGAAGACTAACGTGGGGGGAGGAATGGGACTGGCTGGAGTGGGAAGTGTGAATACCCATGGTGGTTTAGGTCGGATATTTGGTGAAGGTTCTTCACCCAGAGGGTGGCTGGTCACTGGAACAGGCTCCCCGGGGAAGTGGTCATGGCCCCAAGCCTGACAGAGCTCAAGAAGAATTCAGACAATGGTCTCAGGCCCATGGTGGGAGTTCTGGGGTTGTGGTGTGAGGAATTAGGAGTTGGACTCAATGATTCTTGTGGATCCCTTTCCAGTCAGGTTAGTCCATGATTCTATGAAAAGCATGGGACACCATGGTTTTGGTCAGCTACAGGAGAGAAGTACGGATAACTCACTGGGTTCTTTACAGACTAACCAGGATGTCTCTTTATAAACAATAAGAAACTGTAGCCAACATCAATTAGTGTTTTATCTCAGTTTTGTTTCTTGTTGCAGAGAATTATACAATGAATAAACCACAATTCAAAAAGCCTTTCAGCCTCCACCTAAGTAAATCAATGATGTACTAGGATCGAATATCAGACTTACTTCAATAAATTTTTTTTTTTGTCATATAAAGCTTCAAATTTACCTGTTCATTCTGATTAATACATGGTTGGTGGAGTGAGATGTATTTTAGCCTAGATAATGGAAACTTTTATGAACCCTAGAGCTGGAGTCCTGTAGCTGATCTCACACAGGTGAGAAAGGAGTGGTCTACATGTGCAGCTGCCCCCTTTCTATATGGTACCATTCATAAACCAATTTAATATTTGAGTTCCATTAGGACTGGGAACTATTTTATCCCCATTTTACACAGGGGGAAAAGGAGGTAGAGAAAAACATTAGGGGACTTGCCCAAGGTCACACAGGAAACCTGTGGTAGAACCAGGATATGAACATAGATTTCCTGAGCCTCCATGTGCTGCATGAACCACAAGCTCTTCCTTCCTCCCTTGTCTGGGAGAAATGACAAGGTTTCTTTAGCATGAGACGTGCCCTGCAGGAACTCAGCCTCAAGGTTCTTCATTTCATGTGGACAAGATGCTCTAGACAAGAGATGTCCTTGCTCTGAAGAACATCCCTGAAAAGTATTTTTGTGTTTTCAATAGAGGAAACCAGTCACCCATAGAGGTATCTTTCCCTTTCTCTTTGGCTTGGTGTTTTGTTGGTGCAGGGAGGCTGCTTTGGAGCTCTATGGATGTGGAGTTTGGTGATCATGGGCATTTCTGTGAAAACCCCAGGCATGGGAGGTGTTTTTTACCTTTACTCCCACATGTGATATCTACACTGTGGAGCTCAGCTGATCAATTGATTGTCAGTTCAGGGAAGGGCCATAGGTTAATTTGGGGAGTTAGATAAACCACACAAGGTGAAGGTGCCTTTGTCCCTGTTGCACCTAATGCCAGTTCTGGGACATGGAAAAAATCTTAACTTCTAAGTTAATAGAAAAGTTCTCTCCCAGGTGATGGTGGAAAATATGCAGCATGGACAACCCCTTCTGCATGGACTACAGGGACCAGAATGATGCTGACCTTGTATGTCAGTGGGTACAAATGTCACTTCAGCATAAAACCCCTCTCCTCCATCAGAGACATGCTGAGGAAAAACGGGCCAGAGACATCACACCACCAGGTCTCTAGAATTTTGTGAGATCAAGATTTCCTTCAGGTGATGTTGCTTTCTTGGTTTCCAAAGGAGAGATCCATTTCCCCTGGAATTCGCTGCCACAATTGTATAGGATCATCAGGAAGTAGTAAGCAGGAGCTTGAATTTTTTCTCTGCTCATGTAACCAAACCACCACTCATAAGATGGACTTTTCAAGTCACACACATATACACAACAGGAATTATGTTGTCAGTGGCATCACCTTTGATAACAAAGGACAATACAGTAATAATATGGTACTTTCTTGTGCAGATTGCATGAAAAGGAGACTCCCAAGTAAGATTTTGTGGTTATTTTTTGTGGCAGTCTACTGCTCTTCCTATCATGTTACTCTAACATCAACACAGGGATCAGAGAGAGCCCACATGTCTTTTATTCTCAAGCATGTTGGTAACTGGCATCATCTCACCTCCACGAATTCATCTCAGCAAGGACACAGCTGCTCTTCTTGGACTACTTTTGTGCTGAGCACAGGATCTATCTGCTCGTGGGGAAAACAGAAACTTCCTCATCTCACCACAGTATCATTGCTCCCTAGATATCCCTGCACCAAACAACTGGGAGTGCATTTGGTAACCATCCACAGGGATTTTCCATCCACAGAGAAATATTGTCTGAAGAAGGTTGCAGCTCCCCAGCAAAGGCTGGTGTGAGATGCTATCACTCAGCATAACCCCAGGCATCAGTGGCAGAGGGAAGCCAGCAGGGATAGTCTAAAGGGTGGCCTGAAAGATCTGCTGCCTTTGTTACACTCATCTGCCATTACTCTGCTCTGGGAAAGGTGTTTTTATCTGGAATATTAAGGCCAGTTTTTCTGCTTGGTTAATGATAGCATCCTGAAACATTCTCACCAGCTTAGCATGGGCTAAGAAAGGGCAAGCAAGATTGTTGATGATGCTTGAATTGATTTTAAGGATGAGAAGAATAACAGGCACCCTGTTAAAAACTAATCTCTAGGTCTTTGCAGCACACTGAGCATTATTTCAGTGTTTTGCAGAGAGTTACCTGTCTCACAGGCACACCCCCATTGTTCTAATTTTATTTAGCTAAGAAGGTCAACCAGGATAGAAGGAAAAAAATATTTTTTAAAGTGCATCCTTCTCTAGCCTTTGTTTGTCTTCCTTTAGTCAGATGCAGCCTTAATTATCTTTTTTTTTCTTTCATATAGTTTCAATTTTTATTTTTCAGAAAGCCATTTAAACTATTTCTTAAGAATTTATATGTATTTAAGACCTTATTTAACTTGAAAGTTTATGAAAAATTAATATACTTCCAGTCAAATCCTTGTGATTTGGGATTCCTAAAAGTGAGTACATAGAACCAAATAGGCTGCAAAAAAATATAATGAAAAATTGTGATAGCCTTCCTCCTTTGTTATTCACAATATCACACTGAGTTGCATCTCAGTTCTTTGACTCCAGCTAAATATTGGTGTCTTCAATGGGGTGTCCCTGTGGGTTTAAATATTACTAACATGTGTAAGCATAGTAGACTTATCTCATTCTTATCGACAACAAATTTTCAGAGCTGCCAGTGTGTCAAAACTCTTGCTGAGTCCCCAAAGTTTATTGTATTTCCTTATAACTGCTTATGTAAATTCCCACAAACTCACATGTGCTGAAAATCCAACAGAAATCTTCTGATACTAGTGCATTCCTCCTCTTCCTCAAAACCCTTGACAGCAAGCCAGATTCTGCCTTTTGAAAGGAACAGCTATTTTTATTCCTGTTGCAAAAGGTTTTCCAAACTCCACATGCATTGTTATGTCTCTCAAATGCATTACATCACACGACTCTCCTGAAAGGTGTCCAAACTCTGCATTAAAACGCTTATGGGAAAAGTTGAAAAAATAAATGGTTTATGTTTAATGGTATTTTGAAAAGGGAATGAAATGCATTGCACTGATATGGAAAGGTAGTGTGGTAATGAATGCTTTGGGTTTGAATTAAGTGTTATGCTCTCCCTCATTAAACTCCATTCTGAAGTTATGCAGACTTATGCGAGTCTTACCCCTCTTTCCTCCTTTTCCACTGAGTATAACAGAAGAGTGGTGAAGTATGAATTCTCTGAACATTATGCCATGAAAAATGTAACCAAAGCAGGTGGGTTTATTTTAAATTAGAAGAGAATCTGATCTGTCCATGTTTCAAATACCAACTTGGAAAACTCTGGCCAACAGCAGGCCCAGCCTGTTCCTCATGGCTTGGTGTGCCTCAGAAAACCATTGCTGCTCCATCTGAGGCTGAAGGCAAGAACAGTGTTTAATGTTTCTCACATTCTTGTTGAGTTTGGTGGAATTTGGCCAGTGTCTTTTGGGGACTATTCATATTAAAGGTCTTTCTTAATGAGACTTTTGTTCTTAAAATATTTATCCACACTGTGTTGTTATGGTGTTCCCATAGGTCCCACAACACCAAATATTCTGACTGATGTGGTCTTGGGATACACTGAGGACACCATGGGATATGCCCTTGCTTGAATGAAGGGAAATTTAGGGCCATTTGCCTTCAAAACATCCTCCAGGATCTCTTAATATGATTTTCTGGACGACTCAAAATCTGGAAAGCCACCTGCCTGAAGCATCCAAAGTCTTTAAAAACATATCCCACCATGTGCAGCTCTCCCAGCACTCCACAGCTCCCTACATTTCAAAGGTTTGGAGATGTACCCAGCTTCTCCTTGGAATCAGCCAAGTCCAGAAGAGCACGTAATGACCACACATCACATCCCAACCAAACACATGACAAAAGTACTCTGCTGGCCTTCCTTGGGCCAACTCCAAAGCCAAGTTCCCAGAGGTCTCATCCTGGAATGGGATAATAATATGAGCATTGCAAGCACCTGCTGAGCAGGGATGGTGGCTGAAGGGAAACTTACGAGCACCTAAGAGGATTTTGGTTCACTGTTTATAGTTTAGTGTTCTCTTTAAGGGATGGATTGTCTAACTACGAGAAATAAAGCAACTTGGCTGCATTTTACAAGGGGGTTCTATGCTGTCAGTGTGATTCACTTGTTTAGGGAATCTCTCAGTGGATTCCCTCTTTGCTCTGTCCATTTTTGGGTTTTGACAAGTTTTTGGCAGAATTCAGGCACCTCATTGCTCAGGCTGGGAAATTCGGACAAAGCTGGCTTGTTGAGAAAGTTGTTTTCTTCTGAAGGTACCTATCTCCTAGAGGATGGTTGGATGGCCAGCCAAAGCGAGATGCATAATAAATGGATCAAGAGAAATGACATCCCACACTTATCTACCCTGTTCTTGGTTGTCTGGGAATTCAAAGTATACAGGGATTATAAAATGGAAGGTACCATTTCAAGCTTGTACTCTCAGAGGTTCATAAACATGCATTATTAGCTTCTTCTACTAATTTCTTTACTTATTTGCTGATAAATGTTAATAAAATTTTTGGAAGCTGCAAAATTACAGTCACACAGTCCAAACCCACAGTAATAATTTCAGAATACCTCCTCCATCCTATTTCATCTTACATGGTGATTTAAAAGGAACACTTTTTTATCCTAAAATAATTGTCCTTCATTGCCTTCTAGATGTCTTTGTCTCTTTTTCAACATTCCCTCTATGGTCATGGCAATTATTTTATATTGGATACTTAAAACCTAAATAGCTGAAGATTAGCTCCTATTTTCATCCTTATTTTAAGTACTATAAGCTCGAGGAAGGAAATCCAGGCTCTTGCAAACCTTGCTCCTTGGAAATCATGCCCCAGTTTGACCTCTAGACAGTTACTCTGCCTGGTTTCCATTGCCTCTCTGGATGCTCTAGTTCTCACCAAAACACCTTTTAAAATAGCTTCTTCACTTGTTCCTCTCATCACTACAAGCCCTTCTCTGGCTCATTCCTTCTTCTGGGGCAGTTCAAGCTCGTCTGTACCTCTAAAACTCTACGAAATAGTGCCCACTATGATGTATTTTCTCATTTTTGCTTTGTGTTTCCTCAAGAATCTTTAGATTGGTACTGCACTGGATGGGATCCTCCTTTAAATTCCACTGGTGCTGTTCACAAAAAGATCAAGATGAGGATGAGGACACCTGCATTGCAGTCTCAGCAGCCTCCTCCCCTTCCTGGGCCATGGTGACCTGGATGACCTTAAGAGAATGACAAAGACACTGAATTTATAAAACATCAGAATAATGTTGCAAAGGCTCAGACAAATTTTCATGCTGTGTGGTTGTGCCTGTCAGCAATGAGTGATACACCAAAGATAATTGAAGTTATGTGAAGATGCTAGCATGTGATGTGCATATGTGAAGATTTCAGCCTTCCTATATCTTCAGTTCAAGCATTCAGAGGCAACTATCACAGCCAAAATTTTGTCATATTGGAAAAGCTCGAGCACTCTTTGCAGGAACTGGAAGGATTTATTTGTTTTTTTTCTATTTCTATATTTAAGATAATTTGCCATCCAAGAGCTGTTTCCCAACATAGCAACTGACAGCCCATGTGGCACCTGGGAAGGTCAAAAAGATGGATATTTTAAAGAAACCAGACAGCAGTTTCCTTTTATTTTATCTTGTAAATGCATTTGCAGTGTGCTAAAACAACAAAGAAAGACATTTCATATACTCAGTTTCTTAAATGAATTATAGACCAGAGCCTCTGCTGGTGTGATTCTGTACCCTCCCCTTGCAATCAATTTAGTGCCATGGGAAATTCACTTCCAAAACCCATTTTTCATGGTGAACACAGAAACTTCTCATGTAGCTCCTCTCAAGGCTTCTGCCACTGCTGCTGATGTCATCCCATTGCTACAGATCCTTCTGCCCAGGAGCCTTCCAGAGCCCTGGCAGTGGCTGTTCCTGGCACTTCCCAGTATGACTGAGAACCACTTTGCTGCCCATGTATCATCAAAAAATTTCTGCCATGCCAGGATCAGACCAGTCTTGAGTTTGACAGCCCACTTGACAGGCATGCTGGTGATAATTTTTTTTACTGGTTTATAGTGACTTCACAATAACCTGGCTGAGTCAAGTATTGTTTTTTAAGAGACTCAACTCGCTTTTAAAGGAAGTTGACATGGTTACCTGGGACATTTTGCAAATTTTTGAATGATTATCTTGTTCATGAATGCACACATTTCCTTCAAGAGGATATATGCCTAAACCACAGTGCATGGATGTGAGTCAATAAAGGAAGCAATTCTTGTAAGTTTTTGTGCATCTACACAGTTTCTTAAAAACAGGCCATGGCAGCAGAATTGCATGGCAAGTTGCTGTCATCTGAAAACATGAGCTGCTATAAAATGATGGTCTGTAATACTGGACTAGGGAGGACAGTGGTAAACCAGGCCTAAATGGGTTGTGCCAGCTCTTGAATTTAGAGATTCGTAGAATCACTGAGATTGGAAAAGACCTCCGTGATCATGTTTCAACCATTAACCCAGCACTGCCAGGTACCCAACCCTAAATCATGTCTCTAAGCACCACATCTACACATTTTGTGAACAATTCCAGGCATGGAGATTTCACCACATCCCTGGGCATTCCAATGCTTGACCACCCTTTCAGTGAAGAAATTTTTCCTACTGCCCAATCTAAACCTCCATTTAGCCATACAGATATCATGCAGTTTGCAATTTTCAGTAAAAATAAAAATAGAATCAGTCACCCTTATTTTTAAGATCTTACATTTCAAACCAAAGTCAAAGAAAGGTTTGCTTGGCTCTTTGCAGTTTGAACACCTGTGTAAAAGTAAGAAGGGGAGGGAGGGGGTGGGAAAAACCTCACAGTGGTTTTTTTTTTTTTTCCCCTGGTTTTTTGCAACTCAGTATCTTTCTGCAGGTCTTCAGGTAGCTTGAGTGAGCCAAGGCTTTTTTTACACCATCCAGTCTGGGAGACAACTTAAGGAAAACACAGGTTTTGGCATCAAAATAGAATTCCAGCGTGAATTAAAAAGTGGTGCAATGGCTGATTTTTGCCCTGTGTCAGCACTATGTGATGCACTGGCCTCACATATATTTTATATCACATATATTTTTATATTTCATATAAACACGAAATGGAGAAATTAAATTAAAAAAAAGAACAGAATAAAAAAAGAAAAAAAGGAAAAAAATTACTTGAAGTCTCAAATAATGCCCCAAAGGGCATGTTCTGCAGGCTGATTCAGGGCAGAGCAAATCTGAGCTATGCCTGGGTACGGTGAGTGGAAAGCAGAGCAGCTGCACTTTCTTTTACCTCTTTGAAACTTCTGACGGGAAACAGCCCTGATGTGAACTGCCCCTCAAATGCTGGAAGGCTCTCAGCATTCTCAGCACTCAGCATTTTGCAGGAGAAACCCACAACTCCTGTGGTGCCCAGCTTACAGAAGGCCCACACTGCTGCAGCCTCTGCAGCTCCAGATTTTCCTGTGTCAGCTTCCCCAGTGCTGCCCAGGGGAGATGGTCACAGCCTCTGCTCAGCATCATCCCCACATCCCAGGGTGGGTTTCCACCTCAGCCAACAAAGCAGCTCAGCATTAGGCCAGCCTTCCTCCTTGTGCACTTTGAGAACTTTAAAAGCAGTGCAGCAGAAAGAGCACAGGAGCCCTCTGCCACTCACAGCAGCAATATTATATTAATAACGCCAAGTCACTGCCCACAGACAGAAAAACATCACAGCACAGGCAAGATGTGAAACTCAGGACAGCAAAATGAATTTATAAGCATCCCAAAGGTCAATATAAGGCCTGCTGAAGCTTGATTTTACACAAGCATAAACCTTGCTTCATGCAAACACGTGTATGCAGATACCCCTACGTTCACAGTACATGAAAAAGGAGCCTGTTTCTTTTCTTTTTTTCTTTTTCTTTTTTTTTTTTTCTTACTTTTTGATAGTCATGTTGTGGAAAATGTGTGTCTCTGTGGGTCTGGTGACAGGCAAATGTTTATGTGGGTGTTAAAAAGAAAAAAAAAATGGAGAAGGTGTGAGGCATATATTCAGAGAGCCAGAAAGCCACACACAGGCTTCTATTTATAGCACCTTGGTGGTGAAATAGAGAAAACGAACGGCAGCTTCTATCTATCTGCTGCTCCTAACTGAAGTTAGACAAGAGCGACTACAACATTTAGGGTCTCTTTGTAGTTACAACTGACAGCAAAAAGTGATGAGTTAGCTGTTTCCTTTGCGACCCTCTCGAGCAGGTGAAGGAGTCAACCGCTGCACGGCTGGGGCGGAACGAGCTGACGCTGCCTTGGTGCCTGGAAATGCTCTGTGCACCCCGGGGAGCCCAGGCCAGAAAGCAGAAATAGCCCATTTTTTTCTGAGCACCATACCTAGACTCTGTCTACCAACCTGGATTCACGGTCCAGGCAGAGTACAGTGTGTGGACATTTTAATTTCTCTCTAGTTGTACCCGTTAGAAAGGGAAAAATACAGATACAGGGTTCTAGTAACAGAGGTCTGAGGTCATGGCTCAAACCCACCGATGATTTCTTACGCCAATAATAGAATGGCAGCAATTCTGCTCTTGCTTTTTTTCTTCAATGGATTCTTCAGAAATGGGATTAACTAGATATGTTCTTACTGATAGGATCCCATTTCTGCATAGTATAAATGGGTTGGCTTATGAGGAGAGTACAGTGGGCCTGGGGACTTGGTGGTGAGGTATTTAAAATGCAGTTCTCAGCTGCTGTGCTTAAATTGGGGTAGTGGCTTTAAACTGAGAGTGGGTTTAGATTAGATATCAAGAGGGAATTCTTTACTGTGAGGGAGGTGAGGCCCTGGCACAGGTTGTCCAGGAAAGCTGTGGCTGCCCCTGGATCCCTGGAATTGTCTAAGGCCAGGCTGCACGGGGCTTGGAGCAGCCTGGGGTAGTGAAAGGTGTCCCTGCCCATGCTGGGGTTTGTAACTGGATGATCTTTGAGGCCCCTTCCAACCCAGTCCATTCTGTGATCTCTTTTTTCAGCTTTCTTTCTTTTCTCATTTCTTTCCTGAGGGCAGTAGTTCAAATATTTTCCTGCTGGAAGCTGGAATACCCAGTAGGTGATGAGGCACCTCATCACCCACCTCTTTCCCCCATGAAGGCTGCTATTGGCAGGCCCCAGTGCTGGCCACAGCTCTGACTTTTACTCTGGTGTAGGACCCTGTGTCTTCCACAACTGCCCATTTCATGACGCCTCCAAATCACACCACTTGTGTGCAAATCATGGATTGCTCCATTAGGAGGTGGGAACCATCAATTTTCTGTTTGTTTGGACGGCGGAAGTGGGTTTGGCACCTGGAAAATTACAGGGCTGGAAGCAGAATATCACGTTCCTGCCCTAGGTCCAGACTAGTAATGATAAAAAAAGTTATCTTAAAGCAAAACTCTTCCCCCAACTTTTTTTCTTGAATTCTATAAAATGCAAAGAATGCAAGCAGACAGAAATATTTTGTGGGCTGCTATTTGTTGCAGCACACAAGTTGCTCAGAAGAAAAAAATCTTGAATTATTAAAGAGCTTCAAAATTCCATCATCATGTTTTAAAATGAACTATATTGATATTTTTCTTTAAGAGGCAGTTTTGATTTTCAGTTGGAGTCAATGTAGTTTAAAAAAAAATAGCCTCTAAAAGACTAATAAAAATATACACATGGATTAATTTTGAGTAAAATCAGTATTTTATGAATTAATCTTTGAATTCTGTTTACTTAACAAAATTTAGAGTATTTTCTTTCTGAGTTGATCTGAATTTTTACCTAACTCTGCATTTAAAAAATGGAAGTGAACTAATAAATTAGATATTTGCACAGTCCCACAATAATATTAAGCAGGGAGGTTTGCCTACTCCTATCTCATCTAGAATCACGAGTGAAGAAATTAATTTTAACTTCTGTTTCCATTCTAACATTTCTTTGTTTCATTCATTCAATGTTAGAAGTGTTTTGGCTGAACAAACTGGTCACATGGTGCACTGTTCCTTGACTGAAGCAGAGCATATCTCTTGGAGATGATCCACATTGAAGATGTCAGATATCACTCTACCTCTATTTTTAGAAACATGTATGTTATGTGAGCTCTTCTGTACCTAATACCATTGCTGAGTTTTGACCAATGTCTTTAGTGACAGCACTGACTTGACAAACTCTTTTCTCAGATTTGGATCTGGCCTCCTGGTGCAAGTGTAACTATGAAGACATTCACCACTAAGAAATTCTTGCATTTTCGTTGGTGAATATTTCTTGGTATTCACTTGAATTTTCATAATTTCTGCTATGTCAATAAACTACTTTTCTAGGTGCTGATGGAGAGAGAGTCCAGAGAGGGACAAATGCTGATGAGATGGTTCTCTTCAAATCATAGAATTATTAAAGTTAGAAAAGACGTCTAAGAACACCAAGTTCAACCATTAACCCATTACTGTCAAGCTCAGCACTGAAACATGTCCCTAAGCACCACATCTGTATGTTTTCTCAGCATTTCCAGGATTGGTGATTCTACCATATCCTTGGTAAGCTTGTTCCAATGCTTGACCACCTTTCCAGTGAAGACTTTTTTCTTCATATCCAATCTAAACCTCCCCAGCCTGAGGCCATTTAATGTTGTCCTATTGCTCATTACCCAGGAGACCCCACTGATCCCCACATTCCAAGCAATAATGGAAAAGAAGGATTTCTTTGCAAAATTTTAATTTAATCTTGGCCACTGTTCATTCTGTCCTTATTATGTAGCTTTTCTCATAAAAGATTTTGAGAAAAAACCCCCAAACCTCAGAATTTAAAAGTATAGGTCCTATACAAACCCCAGCAGTCAAAACACACTCTGCTGTAGAGGAAAACAGCAAGATCTTTGCAAAGTAGAGGTGGGACATTTGCTCACTCCCACTTTGCTCATGTTCCTAGACCGAAAGTCAGTGTGAAAAGCTTGGCTTTGTAATCAGCTGCAGGTTGATGGGGACAAGCAAGATAATCCCTAATCCACATCAAACCACCCCTCTGGGTGTGGCTGGGACACACAAGGACATTGATTTGCACCGTACCTCAGTTGCTCAACCAACTTCTTGGGTAATTTGCCCCATTGCAAAGCCAGGAGAAACCTTGCTGAAGGTCCTGCCTGTGATGAGATACTGTCATTGCCCCAGAGAGCTCCCAGCTGTAGGGACAAAGACAACAAGCAGGGGAAATAGAGGGAAAAATATAACCTAGAGTCATAAAACAGGCCAGTTCTGGAAAACCATATTTCTGTCTCGTACTGTGCCCATGCTTTCATGGAAGTAGACATGGTCAAAACATGTTTAGTCCTGGGGTTTTTAGGCACATTTCTGTGTTTGATAATATAGCACAGATATGAAGTTTTAGATCAGGGACTGTGTAATTGGTTTTTTTTTTCAGCCTAAGGTAAAGCACATCTTGATGTCCTTGATTTTAAACTTGCTTTAGGAAAATATGCTAAAACATGGCTTCAGTTCGCTAATCAAAGTAAAAATGCAAGCAAGAGGTCCTTCAGTATTTGCTCCAAGGCAAACTCATGGTGTGGTGGGGTTTAGGGATGAAGGCCTGGCCTCAGCAAATCCACCCCAGTCAAAAAGAATCCCATTCTTTTCATTATAATTTTATGTCAGGTTAATTCAGGAAACTTTGAGTCAGGAAACTTTGAGTCAGGCAACTCAGTTATTCTGAGGTTAAGGAAAAAGCCCCAAACCCAGCTTTTTCAGAAATCAAGCCCTAATTCTGGACTTAGCTCAAGGACCCACCTTCTCTTGGAACACTTGGTGCATCAGTGCTACCAATTACCTAAACATATTACAAACATAATAGTGGAGATTCCTTCAGAGCCTACCCAGCTCTCTCTGTTCAAGCTAAGTTAATCTTTGTTGTAAATGAGAAGAATTTATTCAACATACTGGGGGGAGAGGGGAAGGCAGCAGTTCCTGAAGCAAACTGTCAATAACGAGGAGCACATTTTCTAGAGCTCCCCATGCATGGGGGTCTGTGAACTGTCTCAAAATAGGAGCAAGGAGGTTTTATCAGAAACAGCAGCTCCTCTGTAGTCTTCAGGTGCAGCAGCTGGACTTTTTTTTTTTTTTTTTTTTTCCCAATACAAAAAGCCAAAAGAGTTTACCAAACTCTCATCTCATACTAGATTGAACCAAACCTGAGCGAAAGCTGGGGCTGGCAAAGTTGTAGCCGAGCACAGGAGGTATGCTTAAAAGCAGGAAGCTGTGGCAAAGCTGAGTCGCTGAAAAGCTACTGGAGCTAATATATTGTGGTCATGGGCATAGGCAGCCTCTGAGTAGTGATGGGAAGACTCAAAAGCACCTTCAAAACAGACCTGAGAAATACTGCTGATCTTTGCACCTTGGCTGGGCTTTGGTGCTCAGGGTTACGCTTGAAGCTTTTAGAACTCTTCTTGTCGTTGGAGAGGCGGGGATGGTTTATCCCTGAGCCCTGCACAAGCCTCGTTTTCTGCCTGTGCACTGAGATGCAGAGGTGAAAGGCTTTGAAGGTGAAAGGGATGCGTAGGATTGGGCTCATCTGGCAGCATTTGTGACGGCAGCTGAGGCCCAGCAGATTGTAAACACTCGCTGGTGAAGGGCTGCCTTCCCCACCTCTTCCCGTGGTAGCGCGAAAAGCCAGACGTGCACTTGTGGATTGAATAATTCTTTTATGGGGAGAAAAAAAGGTACTGGCTGTGAAGCCAATAAAAAAACACCAGGTGGTCAAGATGTTATGGAGGCCCTCCTATTGTTCTAGGAGGTTGTTTCATTCATTAATATGAGCTATGATGATGAGAACAGGATGCATAATATTGACATGTGGCGTAGGGAGCAAGGAGATGGAAGGGGTGAGGTAAGGTCTCCCTTTCCTTCTCTGGCCTCCCTTGGGAGGGGGAAGGAGTGGCTGTGTTTCAGAACTGAAAAACCAGTGCAAGAGGAGATAAAGGGAGGACTTCCACCAGTTTCTCAGGGGTGAGGTAGCTGCTTCCTTATAATGTCACAGTTCATTAGAGAGCTGCAGCCAGCATGCGTGGAGGGAGGGACATGCTCCTGTCTTCATAATTGGAGCTGTGCTCTCTACACTTCCAAATGCCTGTGGGTGCCTGCCCTTGGAGCTGATTTAGTTTTAGCTATGTCCTGAGACTGTTTCATGTGTTTCTCAGTGCCTGGAGGGGCCAGAAAGAGCCACCTGTGCCTGATGGAGACACGTATCTTCTGTGGTCCTGGAGGGTCAGAAAATACCTGAACATCCAAGGACACCACTTTTCCCAGTTGTCTGTTTTGTACTGACCTCTGGACTTGGAACAAATAAACAGGAATTATCAGTATGTTGGTTTCAAGTATTTTACAGCTTTTCAGCAGTGCTCTGCTCTCAGATGGAGAAAACTGTGAGCATGTGTCAAGTGGGTTGGTGGAGCTGTCAACACCCACTCTCAGGCCATGTTCAGTGCTTCCCCATCAACTGGACAATGAACCCTGACCTGTCAAACCACAAGTGCATAAAAGAAGGATGTGCTTGAAGGACAGAGAGAGGTAGGTGCATGAGATGCAATTTGAGCAGGATGGACCAAACAAGCTACCTCAGAGCTCTGTAAAAGGTGGTGCTTTGATTGTGCTTTGCATCCTAATGTGTTCCCAAGGCAGCTGGGATGAAGCAGGTGTAAGTAGGGATGGATGTCATCATCAGCTTCAAGCTGACACCTTTCTGGGAAACTGAATTCTTTGTGCCAAATCTGCAGCCAGTGAGGTGACCAAGGAGACTGCTGTGATGGAGCTGGGATCATCAAACCATCCCTCACAACCCAACACAAAGTAGCTTTGTAAGCCTCACAGAGTGCAAAACACACCATCTGGTCCAAAATATCTTCCATGCTGTACAGAGATCCCACTCAGGGTTCACATACTCAGCACCACTCTCAGATGGTGAGTGGAGGAGACAGAAATGAAGAGAAAAATCTTTTTACTAAAGAGAATGCTCTGTATCCTGCCCTAGAAATAGAAAAAAAAAAGAAAGAAAATAATTTATGTTGGACTGAGTTGTGGTTTGGAAAGAGAAAAGGAGAAAAGAAACAAAACAAAAACACTGGCCCATAAAGAAGAGAAAACAGGAAAGGAAAAGAACAAAACATCCTGTACACAGCAGCCAGTCAGTCGAGGAGGGAGGGTCTGTGTCATCTGCATTCCTCTGCTGAAATGGGCACAGACAGACTGGATCCAGCCTGCATTATTGAGACCTTTCCTTACCTTTCTGCTCACCTGATTGTGTGATGTCTCCTGTTTATTCCCGAGCTCGATCAGAAGGCTCTAAGGTGGTTTCAGACCTTCCCTCCTCTCCAGATGCCATTTCATGAGAGTAGTGTGGCATCTGTAGGCTGTGCCATCCCTGGCTCCTCTTCTGGAATGAGTATTACAGATCCCAGATCCTTGCTGGGCACTGACAGATGTAAGATCACCTTTCCCTGCTCCAAGGTGAGGAGTCAGCTCTGAGCGTGAGGCTGCGTCAGGCAGGCAACAGTATTGTGAATGAGCTGACAAAATACACAGCCTGACCTGGAGCTGGCTCTGAGCCCAAGCTGAGAAAATTTGGTGTTTCTGCACCTGCCTGTGTGAAAATGCCTCTTGCTCTTCACCTCAACAGCTAACCTGAGAATGAAACCAGTGTGGAGATCTTGTTGTTGTCTCAGCTCAAGAAGCAGCCAGTGTGCAGGGTAGGGTGGCTCAGACGGGTTGAACAGGGAGGTTGAAACCTGTGCTGTTTGTGCAGTTTATTCTGAGGCGAGGAGGGACCACAATGAATTTGGTTTGTTAATACAGCATCCTTTGGGACGACTGAAAGATGGGTGTGAGCAGCAGTTTAGAAGAGTGGGAAGTTCTCCTTTAAGGGACCTTTTTCCAAGCCCAGTTAAACCTAATCAAGTGCCCCTCTGCTGGTCATCGTTTGCATGGTGTTCCTGAAGTGGATTTCCTCCAAACCCCACAAATGTCTCTTCTTAATCAGTTCCAGGTTAACTGCCTCCTTCTCCAAGAAGGCTCCAAGCACGAATCTATCACTGAGCTGCTGGAGCTAATCACCTCCCCTGCCTCTCCTCCTGGACAGGGCAAAATGAGCTTTTTTAATAGGGGCAGCACATTCCCAGTGAGTGGTGAGTGTGGTTTTGTAGCTGGGAAGTTTGGCACACTTCTGCCCCACCAGCAGCAGAAAAGAATGATGGACTCCTCATATGTTAGCAAGAGGCAAAACCCAAATGAATTCCCCAAAAGCTGATACCCAGAGCATGGTCCTTGAGGTTAAGCTGCATTGGCAGCTTCTCCTTAGATGACTCCACTAAGCCATGAATGCAACCTATGGTGACGTATGGCACATTCAGCTGCCCCCATGCATTTTTTCTTGGTTGTCCCTCTAAAAGTATTCCAGGAGAGCTTTTTTTCCCCTCTGCTTTTCTTGTTGAAATTCTGTCTAATGAAAGCTTAGAAGAACCATGTTTGTTTAAGAACAGATGTAGCAGAACCAGCTTCCCTTCTCCCCAAATCCCTGAAACCAGGGGAATAAATATTTAATAATGATGTATGAGTTATTCAGGTGCCTTAAGAGGCACTGCCTTCATACAATATCACCTTCTAGAATTCCCTGCTATCCCTTGTTCTCTCATTTCCACCTCCTGCCATCCCTCCCATACCTTCTCTTTTCCAGCCTGTTTATTTTAGAGTGCAAAGCTACTTAGAATTATTTATTTTTGGATCAGCTACTGATTCACTTAGTGACTAACTCATTTCATCACTCGATGCCTCACTTTACCTATACATTAAGAAGGATTAATAGTACCTGCTTTTCAGGGCTGTTAGCAGTCTAAATTAATTCATGCTTATAATGTTTATAAAGAGATTTGAGATCCTTGGTTACTGGAGGCTAGGGAGCTGCAAAGTATCTTATTTTTACTTAATAGTGAGGGGGTTTTGTGCAACTTTGCATTATAAAAGTACAAGAAACCTTGCAATTAGTTGGAGAGTCTTTTATTCCCAGGGCTTAGTTTGTATTCCAGTTCAGATAGAAGCATTTTGTCTGCATATTTCTTCCCCTGATGTTTTAATGAGAGTTAATATCCTTATCTCCTTTACTGAGAAATGTTTGATGGAACAAAATGGGGCAATAAACATCACGGGGTGGGTAACAGGGCTGTGCAGTGGTGTTTGAAGCTCTTAAAAAGCTAATGTGCTCTTCTTCAGACAGCATTTTGGTGTTATTACTGCAAAATATGCAGCCAGAAAGAAAAATTTAAACTTAATATTAACATTTATGAAAATAGTTTGCATTCACCGGAAATATTTTGTTGGTATTGCGGGAGGCTGGTGTGAGTCTATCAAGAAAGGGAAAGGACAGCAGAGCAGGAGGAGGCACAAGGGGAGTGGCTCTAAATGAAGCCTGAAATTAGCTCGCAATTATTTCAAGTTTACTGAGTAATCCACCAAATGATCGTGCCAGGGACCACATCTGATACTGATCCCATGCTGCCATGCAAGTATTGCTTAAGGAAGTGCTATATTTGGACTTGAATATCAGCATGAGGACGGATCATCAGTTTGGTTATGATGACAACAGATCCACTGAAATTACTGGAGATTCCTGATGCTGCTGCCTCTTGTCCTGTGAATGGAATTTACTGGTCAGGGTGATGAACCAGTGGCTGTCATCAACTGGCACCACTGATGCTGCACTCAGGCCTGTCCATGATAATGGTGGGAATTGTTCCACAGAACTATGGTCACCTGAGGGTCTCTCTTGATGGGAGAATTAATGAAATTTGAGGTGGTATTCCTCCAGCATCACAAAACACAGATAGGCCAGAATACAGCCCAAAACAAGGCCTCCCTTTGACAAGATCTTTATTTTCTGGACGTAGCCTGTGAGCTGTTGCCCTTTCTTCCATCTTGGCAGACTGCAACAATTATCCTGATGACATATATAGGGAGGGCACGAATTATTAACAATTAACTCAGCTCTGGAGTCACTGCCAAAGATTTGTTGGTTCGTAGAGGAAGTCAAAGTGAGTAAACCATGTTGAGTGACAATAGCTCTGCTTCCCAGCCAGACTGAACAGCTCGTAATGTAACTCAAATGTTTCCTCTTTCCAACCTTGCTTATAAAAGAGCAGAAAAGGAAAGGGCAGAAAGGACATTTAGAAGAACACAAGACTGGAAAAACAACCACTGATGTAATGTACTTTCTAAACTAAACATAAGGCATGCACTGTTGCAGCCATTTGAATAATGATTAAAAGGAAAACCAAAACAAAGATAATTGGGTCTGCTTAGTCCTGAATATTGAAAGGAAAATGTGTGAGCAGTTCCGTGTTGGATAGCTGGGCAATATTAGCCCTGCACTTCGTGTGTTCTGAATCATCTCCACTCCAGGCAGACAGAAAATACCAAAAAGAAGAGATGTTGGATGAGATAGAGGGAGTAGAGATGTGCATGGGAATTGGAGCATGCCAGGCAGAGGAGCAGTAGAAATATCATGGACCTCTGGTGACCATCTTGTATGGTCCTACGAGGCCCATCTGAGATATCTTTATAGTCCAAATGTCCAACTGGACAAGCTTTGGAAAGAGTGCAGAAGTTGAATCAAGAGGATAACGAGTGGAAGATTAATTTACACTCCCATTTCACAGAAGGATAACAAAAGTATGGAAAGCTCAAAGCCTCTTTGCTGCCTCCTCCTTCTCTCCATGTCTAATCTGGCATGTTCACTGACACCACTTAGGACAGCAGATTTAGCAGGTGCATTGGTGTTTTCAGGACCAGGACCTATGTGAGTTGCCCAAAATTGCAGAGGAAGTGTGCTGGAATAATACCCAGATGTCTCAAGTCCTGCATCACTTTCTCAACCACAAAACCATCCTTCCTGTCTCTGCATAAATATAGGGCTGAGAGAAGTGATTTGATGTGCACATGCACATATCCATAGTGCCTTAGAAGGAGAACAGACACACTAAGGTGGAAGTTTCATTAGAAATCGCATGAATTCGGTTTATGAAGCAACTTTGTTTAAATTCCTCTTGTTTCTCCTCCAAATTTCTCCCATTTTAGACATCACAACAGCACTTGCTTGTATGAGGTCTCTGACTGTGTTTTGTGGAATGAAAGAAAAATCACACGAATTTCAGCTGGGGCAAACCCATAGAACTTGATTTCATAATGCAAATCATTGCAACTCTGGTGCATCTGGTATGAGTCACTGGTATATTTCATTGAATTTCTTTGTATCTGAAGTGAGTCCTTTTCTCTGGGAGGCTCCAAAGTAGAAACTGTGAGAAACTGGTTCTCCTTCTGCCCTGAGCACTCAGGTTCAATATGAACAATAAAAAATTTGATAAAGTCACCCAGCAGATTTTGTTTAGAGCTAAGAGAGCAATTTGTATCAAAATGGCACACAACTGGCCTATGTTTTGAAAGGACCTTCAGTAGGAATCATTATGGAATTGACAAATTCAAAGCATACAGAAGAAAGACATTCCTCTTTTGCTGTGAAATGTCTGGATAATAATAATTTCACATGGATTAGATAAGAAATTGCACAAAATGGTGAAAGAAAAGAACATCTATGGCTGTGGATTACAAAGATACATTTCTGGATCAAGAACTATCTGAGCCACAAGTTCCTGGGATGAAGGAAAGAGAACTACTTTAGTGAACTCCAAGATGCTAGAGATGGGCTTCCCAGAAATGCTCAGACTTGGGCTGTCCTTCCACTAAGTTAATAAATGCTGACACCAGTGAAAATAAAGCGATGCCAATGGACAGGTTGGGCTGTTCAGTCATTTAAAAGACAAGCACTGCATTTAATCTGGTTGGGAAGGTTTACTCTTTGTTCAGAGGGGAGATACAGGCACCTCTGGAGATTGATTCACCCATCCTAAGGCAGAAGTCCAAGATAAGTGGGGTCAGTCACCCACTGTCTCACTTTATGACTTTAATAGAAGTCAGAGTAAATAATTTATTTGGGATGTCTGGGGCAGGGTTCAGTTAGAGACTGGAATTTTGGAAGTCTCCATGTGAGGTAGATGCTTTTTTTCTTGTAGGAAGGAATGGAGAGGTAGTAAAGAGTCTGTGGAGCCTACGATATATTTTACTCTGCAGTAGACAGATTTGGTAAGCTGCATCCTCCAGACTGCAGATTAGTGGGTGTTTAGTGCTGTCAGAGCTATCCTAGTGGATCTGTCCCCACCTCCAGCAGATATCCTGGGTGCAGGTACCATGTCACACACGTTCAATTTAGATGGCCTTTAATGCAGACTTGTACTCTTTGAAGTGTTCTGTGGCATTTTCCTAAAGGTTTCTGAGCACTTCTCCAGAAGGGCTTTGGCTTCCCAAAGTTTGTGTCACTTCCACCACATATGTAAGCGGCTTAGGTAGCCCACAACTTATAAAACTATAATTGGCACCTATGTGTGAGCAACTGAACTAAGACCATAATTCACAAATAAACACCTACACACAGACATGTAAATTTGGGTGTCTGTCTGGACCTGAATCCCAATTTTATCTTGTAGACGACCAAACCAAAGTAAGATGAGTTCTACCAAAAAATTATTTTGAAAAAGTTCACCTTAAGAACAGGAAGAATTCAACAGCTTCTAGGAACACTCAGCATGTTCGATAAGGAGCTCTTCCTTTTTGTCTCTCTCCTCCAAAAGCCTTGCTTGGGAGCAGGTGTAGAGTTCCAGCTACTGAATATGAGCCACTTGCTCACAAAGGGCCCCTCCAGAATTAGTAATAAATGTCTCACACCTACAAGTAATAGTTTCTAGTTTTAGAAACACATAAACCACAGAAATATTTCCTTTTTCAGAATTTAGCATTTCATAACAGTGGAAAATAAAGTTTATTAAATTTGTAGCACAATAAAAAAAGCCAGCTGCTGCTTTACACTAGCTCTTGGTGCAGTAAACGGAAAGTGGCTTTTAATCACCAGTTGGCCATTAGTTTGGCAGAGCCTCTTCATCACAAACCACAAGTCACTCTTCCACGTGGAAGCACTTTTGATTTTTCTCAGGGAGAAAAATATGCCCTCTCTTTCCAAATATCTCTGACATTTGGGATGGCTTAGCTCAAAGCTTCTCAGCTAGGGCACGCTGACATAGATGAGCACAAATGGATGAAGCTCATTTTGCCTGCACTCCAAGCTGGCTGGATGAAGGCAAGCTCTGAACTGGAAATCATGTTAGGATGGAGCTTTGCCCAAGCTAATAAGATCTTTTGAAGGAAAATGCTGAGAAGCAAGACATTTTGGATATTAAGAAGGAATTCTTTACTGGGGGAGTGGTGAGGCACCAGAACAAGTTGTTCAGAGAAGTTGTGGATGTCTCATCCCTGGAAATATGTAAGGCCAGGTTGGATGGAGTTCTGTGCAACCTGATATAGTGGAAAGTGCCTCTGCCCATGACAGGGGTTGGAACTAGATGATCTCTAAGGTCCCTTCCCCTAAACCATTCTGTGATACTGTGATTCTATGTTTCTATGGGAACCATATTCCACTGCAGGTCAATTTTTAATAATGGAAATTATTCAGGGCCTGAAGGACAGCATGAAAGATTGCACACACAGGGTGGGGGGGAATTTCTCTCCAAATATTGACCTAATCAAAACAAAGGCTTGAAATTAAGAGACCCCTTTGATGGCAATTACTGTCTTGAGGTCACAGTTATGTAGCAGAACATCAACAGTTAATAGTGCAGAACCTGGTTCTTCCTAAACAGCGTGAATTGATAGTAAAGCCTGGGATGTCAAACACATGATACTGATGTGGAGTCAGCATGAGTGAGAGTAGAATCAAACCCCTTGTGAGTTATCATTGCCCCAAATTTCTCCGATTTCTGGCAGGTTTATGGCAAGGTCTTTACAATATTTTAACTTTGCATTTTTGTGTGTGTGTGTTTAATGTCCTGTCTCTGTGAATGCTGCATAACTGCAGTGTGTTCCCCAGGGCATCCCTCCTACATACACACAAAGTTCTGCTTAATGTTTCACTTGGATTTAATTGAATCTTTTATTATTTGCAGTACTGAATATATACTTGCATTAAAACTACTTGCCCCAGTAATTTCAGCAAATTTTTTTTTTATTTTCAAATTGCTTCGTCACATGGAGGTCACACTGATGCTGTACTTACAATTCATTGCTGCAGAGGTTCTGAAAAATTAACATTTTGTCTGCCCACAAGACTTTTAATTGTCTAATTAAACACTTAGATAACCAAGTATTGCCTACAAAACTGTCAAAAATTAAGGTGGAGCTCGTATTGAGTATATTTGTTTGAAAAAAAAAAAATTGAAATACCTCTTCTGATGTACCAGTTTTCTAAATGGAATGGAGAGGTTTTCTGAACCAGAATATTTAAAGCACTTCACAAATAGTTCTCAGAAGCTCACAGAATAGTTCCCCCCAGCTTTCCATGGAAAATATAATTACAGAAATTCTCAGGCTGATTTAGGTTATCTTGTGAAGGACTATGTGGTTGCTCTGAAGTCGATATAGAATGAAAAATTCAGGGAATTTGGGTTGGAAATGACCTTAAAGCCCATCTTGTTCCAATTCCCTGCCATGGGCAGGGACACCTTTCACTATCCCAGGTTGCTCCAAGCCTCATCCAACCTGGCCTTGGACACTTCCAGGGATGGGGCAACCACAGCTTCTCTGGGCACCCTGTGCCAGGGGTTCCCCACCCTCACAGCAAAGAATTTCTTCCTAATATCTGATACAAACATGTCCTCTTTTAGTTTAAAGTCACTGCCCTTGGTTGCCCTTGTAAAAACTTCCTCTCCAGGGATTTTTAATCCTAATTATATTTTATTTTATATATTTTCAATTAATATGGTTAAATATATTTTTATTAATAAAATTTAAATAATTTCATCTATTCTGTGTAGATGAGACCTATGCAGGGATGAGGCATGGAATTCTTCTGCTGGATCTCTGAGTGTTCCTGTTTCCTGGCAGTTTCAGTACTGACACAAATTTTGGCAAGTCAAACCATTCTTCTGCATCTGAGAGACATCGGTTTGGCTCATTGTTCCTCCCATGGAATCTTTTTCCCTATCACAGGTAGCACAAGGCTGTGGTTTCTCCACTGTCATGAGACAGCAGCACACATGGGTGATGGGGTAGTTGTGCTACTGCATCTGGGGTTTTGGGTCCAGTGGGAGGAAAGTAAGAGGATGGAGAACTGCAAAGCAGTCTGTGGGTTTGTAAATCAAATCAGCAAGTATGAAGGGTTTCATTTAGCAAACTAGGTTTCTCTTGTGTGTTTTGTCCCTGTTATTGGCCTTTTTTCAAAAAAGAATTTAAAAAAATAAGAAAACAGAAATTATTTCACTTCACTGACAAGGAAATATTAACCTGCTACATTAAATTGAAGTAGGGGAAATAAGGAGAGAAAAACAATAGTAGCTCAAAGATATTACATTCCTGCAAAATCTGAGGAAAGAGCTTGACAAACTGTCTCTCTCACTGAGACAGTAAAGAGAAAAGCACTGATCTAAACTCAGCAGTGATTTTAGACACCAGATAACTCACCTAAGCAGCAGAAAACCTGGCTAACATATTTTTTAGCTTTCACTGGCCTGGGAAGTGAAATGTTGTTAACCCAAAGAGAGGACATGAGGAGCAGTGCCTTTTGAATCACTTTTTAAAACTTGATTTAATTCACTTTTGTAGAGCACAATGATGGTTGTGCCACAGTTGCTTGACACTACCACAGGGACAAAAATATCAAGTCATACTTATGGAGAACCCCTCTCCCCAGGTTGAAGTTTAGGTCATAATTGATGTCCAGACCCTCTATAATCAATGGGAAGCATCAAGCACTTCCCCAGGACCATTGTGCCATTCTAAATGAAACAGCTGCAAGAGGCAAGATGATAAAATTTCAGGGTGCTGAGTTGTCTGCTGAGCATAGAAGGATCCTGTGTTTCTGACTTATCCTAGAAAGCAGCAACTGAAAGGAACCACATGGTGGTTAATTCAAGACCAATGAATGTGGCAAATTCTTCCCATGGCATTGCAAACACCTCTGGCAGATGTGATCTGAACTGTCCACCACCCCTGTCCCCTGTGTCACCACAGTAGGTGGGATGGATAAACAAACCACCAGTGTTAACTGGGCTTTTTTGTTTAGAACTGGGCAGAGTCCCAGCAGCCTGGGAAGAAAAGGGCTGTTCTTGTCCAACCTGGTCAACAAAAGTTCCCAGGGAGAGGTTTCACTTGTAGGTAGAGGGAGCCTGAAGGGCATTTGGAAAAAGCAGTTATCCACTCCAATCTCCAGGTCTCCACTCAGCCAGTCTCTGGATTTCCCAGCTGCTCTACTAAAAATAAATTGATGAAAATGAAAACTTTCTCTTGGCAGGGATTTTGACAAGTGTCTAATGTAGACCTGTGCTGATGCAGTCAATGAGTAATAATATCAGCAGAGCCAGTTATGGGAGAGGTTTATATTTTTCCTTTTTCTTTTTCCTTAGGAAGGGGGAGGGCCACGATGCAGCACATTATTTACAGTACAACGTGATTCAATTGCCAGGGGGGGAAAAGAAGCCAGCCCATTGTTCAAGGACTATACATGGACTGAACATTAGGAAGTAAATTTCCCTGCCTGAAAAATGCAACCCCCACTCTTTCCCTTTGGCACAGCTTCATCTGGGAGTTTTACACCTGAAACTTGGCTTCCAAAGGAAGACCAAAATCCCCATTTAGGTCAGACACAAATGAAGGCCATCTTTGTACCCTAAAGAAGGAATTTTGCTGCCTTATGGAGTAGGATTTTCTACTAATTTTTAAAGACAGGATTTGTTACACTCGTGAAGAAGGCTGCAAGAAGTACAGTTGGGTTACACCAGCTCAGGATTTCACAGATTTTTCTCTAAAGTCCTTCTGACTGATTTTTAAAGGTGTCTGATGCAAACCCAAAGAAGACCAGCTGCAGCTCCAGTGGGGATGGGATGAGCTCAGCCTCATGATTTGTACCAAGGCCTCTAGAGCTGCAACAAGCTGCCCTCTCTATCAGCTACTGAGATGTGCAGTTCAACAGAATGGGGCAGTCATCCATTAAAATGCAAAAAGCAGCAGACATAAAATAATAAATACAAACCATAACCATAAAAGCCTGGAAAATATTTACCAAGCTTTGTGGTTCTCCTCTTGTGAGAACAAGCATCAGCACGTGCTGAGGACTGACAAAGTGAGATCTCTTCTGTAATTCTGAAACCCTTTCGGAGGATGAGGAAAAGTGTTAGAAAACTTCTGCTACACAGCTTTCAAAAACAAATGATGACTTATTTGTGGCATTCTTTGTACACAGTCAAAAAATAGCTGAGTAATTATTGGAAGATTTTTTTCTCCATCAGTTTAGTGACACTGTTAAAATCTGCCAAAATGAATGAAGCATCATCTGGAAATCATAGAATGATGGAGTGGTTTGGGTTGGAAGGGACCTTAATTATCATCTAGTTCCAACATCTCTGATAAACTTTGTGGCTCTCCTCTGGGCTCATTCCACATTTCCATGTCTTTCCTATGTTGGGGACCCCAGAGCTGGATGCAGTACTCCAGGTGAGGTCTCAAAAGAGTAGAATAGTGGAGGACAGTAGAAAAGAGCAGCTGATGGATTGCTGAAATATACCTCACTGATTGTGGCTGCAAATTCCCAGAACATGCTGATAAAATATCTTTCGAGGAATATCCAGGCACTGCAGTAACAGCTCACTGGGACTTGCGTGTCCTACTTACTGAATATTGGCAAAAAATGGCTATGTGAAGCCAGTACTCACTATTTACACAGCCATTAATGAACATTTACAGATTTATTTTTCTCTGCATTTCTTCCTCTAACTAAATTACAAGTGCAAAAACAAGATTGTGGTCATATCATGTTTAAACAGGCAAAGTTTCAAAAGTGAACCCACATCTATTATTTAGCACAATCTTCTAAAAACATTAAAAGATGCCTTTTTGAACTTTGTGGTTATTTTTGTTAAAAGACAAAGCATCTTCAGGTTAAATTTTACTCTGAAGCCAGGGTGTGAGTAGAAATTGCAATGCTTTGTGTCTGGTACAGTGTTACTCCTTGCTAATCTAACAGGATACCCTTTTTCCTTCTCTCCCATTTTTTCCTTCCTCCCATCCCTGGGTACCATCAGATGAACATGGAATCATTTAGGCTGGGAAAAAAACCTTTAAGATCCTCGAGTCCAACTGCTGATTTTATTAACCCTTCACATGCTGAAACACACTGAACTCTTTGCTGAGATGCTGCCGTTCTGTAACCTGACAAAAACCAGCTCAGTTCTGATGCTGTGTTAGTTTTTCATGCCAGTTCAGGGCTGATCTGGTTCAGAAAGGTAGCCTGAGGTGCCCTGGGAGCTGATGGGAGTGGTGGAAGGATGTAGGCAAGAAGGGAAGGAGTAGGAAGGAAGGAAGGAGTGAGACCACCCCAGCTGCGGCGCTTAAATGAATTCATCTGTGTTATCTACCTGCATCCTGTGTGCAGCCAGTCTTCTCTGCACTCATGGTAAAAATTAATAAAAGAAAAGATGCACTTAGAGTAAGGGTTGAGAGGTTACACTGTTTGCATCCTCAGGCATTTAAAAACTTTTGTAAATCTGGCTGGATTCGATTAACTTTAATTTTAGACTCGTGTTCAACCCTAAGCGGGAGTGTAGTCTCCCAGAGTCCAGTGAATCACTAATCTGCTTCCATTTTAATGCACACTTATGTTCTTTGCACAGAGTGGAAAGAGGAAAGGACCTGATAAAAAATTAATAAACACAGATTAGCTGTGTGCACCAATTCTTTTCTGTGCTGTATCAGCAACCTTGCCTCACTGTCTTGCTATCCATTATCAAAGTTTTCTCTAGACTCTGAGAGAGATGTGAATTCAGAGGTGGAACTTGAAGTTTGGTAAAAAGCTGGAAAGTAACTTTAGGGAATTAAAAGAGTTATAAATAACTCTTTTTCTAGAACTATCCCAAGTAGATAAAAAATTAAGAAAGTCACTTTCCTTATCTGTAAGGACAAGAGTTCATGTGATGGGAATCTGAGCTGAAAATATTGTGAGAGTGAAGCACTTGGAATGGCAAGTCGGGATTATTGTACTACAGGGAATTCCAAATCATTATTTTTTTTCCTGTCTTCCATTGGTAAGAAAAAGAAAAAGCACCAGCATGGCCAAAATTCTGAAATGATATGTAGGATAAATGGAATTGACAATTTCATTTTTACTTCATTGATTTGACTTGCCTGTTTTGATTTATAATCTAATTCTGGACTAAAATAGAAATGTTTTGAATATGGCAACAACATCGAACACAATAATTTTTTGTTGTAAATCATAAATATATTTAGATTTTATCACAATTAATTTCTTTAAAAAATGCTGATGAGATGAAATCACTGTTTTTTGAAAGAATGAAGTTAATAATCCCAATGGAAACATTTGGCTTGAATTACCTCTGACTTGCATTTATCTAATTTAGGGATGGTGCCACAAAGCCACCTGGGACAAAACCTTGAATCTGACAGGGGGAGCATATATAGTGAAGGGATCTCTTAATTGTACCTGTTGGTATTGATTGGCTTTTAGTCTTCCAGGAGTGGAAGTAGAAATCTTCATCTAGCAGCTGTTATTTCTTACCTTAATTTCCAAATTTATGCCTTTTTCACCCTCTCTTATCTTTCAAAAGTCTCTCTGTTTGCTTCAGTAGATCTTAGTTCTCCTCCTCTCTTAGTGCTGTGAATAAGAAGGAAGAAATAACTGCAGTTTCAAAGAATCTGCTCACCTCGTTTTTGTGAACATATACATTTTACTTTAATTTTCTTGATGCCTCCTGGGTTTTAGAAGGAATACTGAGTAGGTGTTTTGGTTTTGGGGAAAGGCAGTAGCAAGAGGTCTGCTTGACCATAAATCTGTTAAGGAGATGACCTTATCTAGTTAGGATCAAGAAGGACATGGACTCAAAGGAGCTGTTCATCCTGCAGAAGAGAAGGCTCCAGGGAGACCACAGAGCATCTTCCAGCTCCTAAAGGGGCTCCACAAGAGGAAGAGGAACTTTGGAGAATGGCACAGAGTGGACAAGGGGGAATGGCTTCAGACTGAAAGAGGGTGGGTTTAGATCAGATGTTAGGAAGAAATGCTTTACTCTGTGTGGGGTGAGGCCCTGGCACAGACTGTCTATGATATCTGTGGCTGCCCCATCCCTGGAAGTGCCCAAGGCCAGGCTGGATGGGGCTTGGAGCAGCCTGCTCTATGAAAAGTGTCCCTGCTCATGGCAGAGGGGTTGCAACTGGATGATCTTTAAGTTTGCTTCCAACCCAAAATATTTTGTGATTCTGTGATTCTATCAGGGGCCATCTCAGTTTGGCTGAGCCACAGCTGGAGTACTGACACCAGGCTTACCATCTGACAAAAGCTGTTGGGATATTTTTCCATGGATTCAAGCAAAAAATTCACTGCACAACTCACACAGTAACAGGGGTAGATTTTTGGACATTCATTTCTTCTGGGGGGAAAACCTTGCAGTGCCTTGTTCAGAGCTGAATTTCCACACTCACCATGAGGCAGTCATTAGCGCTGACTCCATGGGGGCTAGTGATGCCTTACTGCATGAGATCTGACAGCTAAAAAACATCCTGTGGAAGGATATGCTGTTGATATCTGTCTTACAATCTCCGTGGGATTCAGGTGCCTGTCTGTGAGCTTACACAAAGCTCTGATTTTGGGTACAGGTTCACAAAGCCATGTGCCACATGAAGCACCCGGGGTGGTCCTCTCTTCCTCTGCTGATGTCAAATAGCTCAGTTTCCACTTCCTCTGGATGTGTGAGACCCACAACCACATTCCTTGCAAACAAGGTCTGAAGGAACACAAATTTCCAGGTATGTCAGCACATCACCTTCTTGTTGCTGCCAAATTGTCACAGAATCATGACTTTTGAATTAAAAGCTACATCTTCCTAAAGACAGCTCAGAGAGAGACCTAAACTCTACAGTACCTGGGAGGCTTTTGGAAATTACACTTGCAGACAATTAAAGGTGGCATTGTTTAGCTAAGTACTAACTCATCACTATGAAAAAGGCAGTTACATTGACTATGTCAATAACACTGGTTACATTGACTATGTCAATTTTTAATTCCATTAGTGGTATAAGTGACAATTTTTTATTTGCCTCTTCTCTTGATACATAGCAATGAAAAGAGCAAATTACCACCAAATTCAAAGTAAGTGAACATATAAGCTTCTTTCTATGCTCTTTGGCAAAAANAAAAAAAAAAAAAAATCCCCTGTCTAACCTTAGAGAGCCAGTAAACATCCTGGAAATCTCCTGAAATGACACACTGATGGACTAGAATGGAATTATGAATATCTGATTATCTGAGAAAGGTTTACTGAGGTGTAAGGTGAGCTACACAAGCCAAATTACAGATTCCCCAGCAGTCCTCCTGTATTTGATTTGGGTGGAAAAAAAGTGAAGTGCCACATTAGGTTTTCTCTGACTTGTTTTCTTGGACTAAAAGTTGTTTTTATATCCCTGGAAGTTGGCATCATCTTAAGCTCCTTGACCACAGACACAGGAAGGCTGCAAAAAGAAATGCGCATGTCAAAAGTCAGCCTGTCTCCCCCAGTTCCAGCCTTCTCCCTGCCCTTGTGCAGTTCAGTCGTGCTAACACTGATGCACGGGGAGCCTGAAACAATGCAGTTTTAAACACAGCAGTGTAATTTGTTGCTTTTTAAATCTCACTCATTGTTCATTAAGAAGTCTTGTCCTTCTACCCATCCCCGGAGTGAATTGAAAAGTTGGGACAAAAGTGGGAGTGAGTCACTAGTTAAAGAATTTGTTTATTTAACTTTAAACCCTGATGTAGGAGCAGCAGTTTTAGCTGCCTGAACTATGTGAAATTAATTCCACAGTAAGTGATGTAGAGCTAATTGCACAGGGTTTGACAGCAGAGGGCTTGACAAGGGCTCTGTGGTGACCAAAACTGCCTCATTAGTCCTAAAAACTTCCCCATTTACCTCCTGTTTCATTTTCAGATGAAAAACTCCTGGGCTTTAGGATGGTGTGAAGCTATTGCTGCCTTCAGCTGGGTGCTGAAATGAATCCAGTGGTGTTTAGGTGGCAGCTGCCTGGCAGGATCTGTACCTGGGTTCAAGTGCTCTCTTGGTCTCAGTGACAGTTAAATGTCCAAAGGATTTTTTAAAAACACATTAGTGCCTAGTGGCACATTTAGTTGTCTGTTTATCTCAACAAATCTCTGTGTAAATTAGAGGAAAATGATAATCAAATTCATTAACATTTGCAAACTGCTTTATGACCGATAGGTGTATCACCTATTATTAGCCCAAAGGCAGAGCTACTCTTATCACCACTGCCAATACCTAGGCTCGTTTTACTTGGCAGGAATTAAACCTAACGGTTCTTATCATAAAAAGAGAAAGAAAGTGTCATCAGAACTGATTGAACTACATATTGGCCACGTTGTGTTGTAATGGCTGTCAAAGATAAACACAGGGGTGGCTTATCTTGTTTCCTAATCGTCTTCAGGTGTAATGTTGTCATTCATTTTGTTAACTCTCTCTTTGTATTTAAACCCGGGGGGAGACCACAAACTGAAAAATACGCATTCGGTGTATTTCTGCTTCCTATTGGTCTGTTTGTGGGAATAATCGTTTCAAACTCAGCGACCACAAATGAGTTTATGTTTATACAAAACTTCCTGAGAAAGCACAGAGGGGACCCGCCACTCTCCACTGATGAGCTGACAGCGTCTGCTGCTGCTCACCCTGCCTTAGGTGTGGTCTTGCATAAACCTGAGCTGCCCTCGCTTCTCCCAGATCTCTGTAGGTTTATGGGAGCTTGTCCTGTAGGTCTGCTTAATCTTAATCTCCTTGGCACCCAAAGAAGGTGCTCCCTGGATCTTCCCTGTGGAGATAAGGAGAGACTCTGGTTGTTACAGAGGCAAGATGTCCTCTAATCCACCAACAGGAAATGCAGGAGGAGGATTTATTCCAGCCCTGCTGCATCTGTGATCATTGGCTCCAAGGAACAACCTGGGCCTGAGCAGACAGCAGCAAAATTGATGTGTGAGACATAAAGCAAAGAATGAATTCCCCCTTCACCTTCTTCTGGAGCAAATTAACTGATTTTTAAAATGTTTCTTCTTCCCCAGAGCACTGCTGCTTCTGCATAGTTTCTAACCTTATCCTAACAGTACAAAAGAAACTCCCAGTTAGTTTTATCCTAATAATAACCCCATGAAAAAAGGAAGTAATCTTAATTTTCTTATTTTATAAATAGGGGACTGAGACTCAAAAAGGGGGATGTGTCTTATCTATTTATATGCATTTGGGCATTTGGTCTAAGCCAGTTGTCTGAGCTCCCTCTGTAGCTGATGGAGGAAGGTAGGCAATTACAGATTCAAATATCCCATTTCTTCTTAGCCACTTAATTTAGCAGAGGAAGAGTTGGCCTATGCCTAATCCCCATTGGAATCCTGAGCTAGGTGGAGAAGGACTTTGGTCTTCTGACTGTGTGGGTGTTCTCAGAGTTTGCCTAAAATATTCTAATAGGATCACAGCCCTCACAAAATGCTGTTTTATCTGCTTTGCTTTGCAAACCCAGCCAGTGGTGTATGATCTCCTCTGCTTAATAGCCCACTGGTTTGAACAGTCATTTAGGAGGTGAAAGCTCACAGTTCAGCCCTGAGAGAGCCTGGCTTTATCCCTTCTAGAAGCATGACCTAGATACCTTACTGCTCTGCTGGGGAGAGATGTGCTACCACATTAATCACAAACAAATTTGAGAGTGGTGGCAGAGGCCTTGGGGTAAAAGGATCAAGATGGGACACTCCTGAATTTGTATTGACAGGAGAAAGAAACGGCAAGACTCCAAGATTGCCACTCCTCCCAGGAAGAGGAGGCAGGTACCATAGAAAAAAAAATGGTCACTGGAGGAAATTTTTAACAGCAAGGGTTTTCTCAGCAACTTCTGCTGCCCAGACAGCCCAAAGAACCACTGGGCCCCCCAGAACTTTCAGACTGGTTAATACAGAGTTGTCCCAATGACCTGATTTCTTGGATTTTTTCTTTCCTCTTCCTCATCAAAATGATAATAAAAAAATAACCTCAGTTTATTTGGTAGTACATGATTAAAACAATTATTGGAACCCCACATAGTACAGAAGGAAGCTTTTCAGCATTTTCTAAATGGACATCAGTATCCTTTCACTGAACTGGATTAGACAATCTCTGTGACTTTGCAAGACTTGCTATTTAGGCAAGAGGTATGGAATCTTTCTAGGAATTTCAGTTTCAATTTCTGGTTGCACAGATTGAAGGGAAGAGAAGATAAGTAAAGAGGAGAAAGAGGGAAGGAGGCAGGGGAAGAGGACAGGAGAGAAGAGAAGAGAAGAGAAGAGAAGAGAAGAGAAGAGAAGAGAAGAGAAGAGAAGAGAAGAGAAGAGAAGAGAAGAGAAGAAGAAAAGAGAAAAGAAAAAAGAAAAGAGATAAAAAGAAAAAAGGAAAAGATAAATGAAGAGAAAAAAGAAGAGAAAAGAGAAAAGGAGAGAAAATAAAAGAGAAAATACAAAAGAAATTGAAGAAAGGAAAAATAAAATAAAGAGGAAAAGAAGAAAAATCTTTAGCTATTAAATAGAAGGTCATATAAAGAAAAGAATTGTAACTGGACTGATAACCGTGTCCCTTAAATTAATACTGAATAATTGGAAATGATAATTTGCAAGTGACATTTCCTGCATGGTTAACCATGGTATAGGCTTTATTGTTATATTGTTAAAAATGAATAAGTTGCTGCACAACTGCTAATAGCATTTGTAGCTGTTGAAGATAAGGCAACAGTAAGGAGTAATCAAACCACATTCTACCAAGTATAAAATGACTATGTAAAATGACATCTGTAAATCAAAGCTTAATTAGCCTGATGTAATTGACAATAACTGGCCAGCCTGTTTCCCTCGGGCAAGCTGATGGCACAGTCAGATGGGATGTCCTGGATGTAGCCTGGGTACAAGGCTGCTGCTGTCCTCAAGGAAAGGCTTCTTCCACCTTCACACCTGCTGGGTCATTGCTCCCTTACCCTGGTTTCTGCCCATTAAAAAGCTTGTCTGAGAAAAAATAAAAACAAATTAGGCCCAGCCAGTATATTTTGGAAGAGTTCCTTGCTGTAGATGAGGAGCTCCCCCTGATCTGGAGGTCTGCTCATGGAGTGTGGGACTCCTGTTTTGGGTTGGGTGCTGTCGGTGTGAAGGGGACACAGAAGAAAGGCCCTGGAAGGATTGAAGGTGTAGGTAAAATGCCTGATAGCATAAGAAATGAAGGACTCTTATTTATTTAGCCTGTATGAAAGAGGACTGAGAAATGCTTTGATTACACTGCATAATAGAGAAAATGCCAGGTGCGAAAGGGCAGTTTGATCTGTCAGAAAGCAGATAACAAGAATCATGGATAAGAAAGCTGGAGGTGTTCCTCTCAGAAAGAAGGCACGTAGCTTTTAAACAGTGAGGCTCATTAAGAAACTACAGAAAGGAATGATGGAGTTTCCATTTCCTGATGATGCTACTTAATTTCAATTGAGTCACCTTCCAGATAGGATTGTACCAGTCCAACACAAGTTACAGCCTAGATACTGGCCTAACAGGATGAGATGAAACAGGAAGTCAAATCAGATGGTTTACTTTTTAATAATGTCTTTAAAATGTAAGAATTAGATAGCACTGCCCTGTGGTACTACAAAAGCTGGTATAAACCCATTTCCTCTCATCCCATCTCATCTCATCTTTCATTGCACATTCCACTTTTAATCTAGGATAAAAAAATATCATTCCAGTAGGCAGTCCAGGTTTCTCTCCCCTGTTTTACAGCTGTACAACTGGGAGTGTTATTATTAACATCACCATTAAGGCTTAAGCACATGTTTAATGTGCACTTTTTTTCAAATAGTATTTTTCAACTTTCAGCCTTAATCACTGCAGTGTAATAAGAACCAAATCATTACAGAGCAGCAGATTAGTTCTCAGAGCTTCTGCACCTTAGGCAGTGATGCCATTAATTCATATAAACCAGGCAGCACTGGGCCTGGTAGGTGTTTGGAAGGGAGACCTCCAATGCAAATGCATGTTTCTTGAAATAACTTTTGTTGAGGCTAGTCATGTAGCTACTAATGAGTGCATTGCACTGAGGAATGAGGACAGGCTGGAAGCTGAAAAGAAGGCAAAAGGACAGAAATGTAATAGATGCGGTTGGAACTGACAGAGGAAGGAGGTGTGAAATGAATGAAGGCGTGCAAGGAAATCAAAGAATCATGAAATGTTTTGGCTTGGAAGGGACCTTGAAGATGATCAAGTTCCAACCACCCCATCGTGGACAGGGATGATGCCCACTAAATCAAGTTGCTCAGGACCCCAAAATACATGAGGTATGAATAAAAACAAAAATCTGGATTATTTTCAGGACTATCCAGAAAAGCCTCCATCTTTTCCTCTCAGGCACAGACTAACTGGGTTGTGATATAAAAGGTACACTGGCAATGTCTGTATTGTCAAAGGGGTATTAGATAATAGGAAGAAATTTTTTATTATAAGGGTGAGGCCCTGGCACAGGTTGCCCAGATTGATTGTGGATTCTGCACCCCTGGAAGTGTTCAAGGCAAGGCTGGATGGGGTTCTGAGGAACCTGTTCTGGTGGAAGCTGTCCCTGCCATGACAGGAACATTGGAAAACAGATGATCTCCAAGTTCCTTTCCAGCTGAAACCATTCTATGCTCATGCTTCTACTATCAGCCTGGGGAACAACTTGCTACCAAATCCCTGAACACAAGTTTTAACAAGATTATATATAAAAAAAAAAACAACTTGGCCTCAAGTAAGCAAAAGAAGGATCTCTGGATTTAGTTTCTAGCATGTTATAAAGTGCAAATATTGGTCAAATCTTTGTTAAATTTGGATTTATGTGAAGGTTTCCTTCTGTGCAGCTTTCCTGGCATCATTCTTTCATTCTGTTTTACTTTCAGGCTACTCTTACAATCAAACTTTTTAGGATTTGGTAACTTGGTATCTCTGCTTCTCTGTCAAATATGGTTGAAATTGAACTTAACCCAGAAGTTCTCCCTGTAGAACAGGTAGCAAGATAGAAGGCACAGATAATGTCATCTCATGCATTTTGTCCCCTAAGGAAACCATATTAAAAATGATTGGCCATTCATACAGGTACCAACGATAACAATACAAACCATAATTAAAGACAATAAAATTATTGGAAGGCATATTAAACCTTCAACTTCAAGGCTTAAGCGTAACTCCAGCTGTTACAGAGGATAATAGCTTTATATTAGAGGAAATAATTGATTTTCTGGGCCACTTCACATTCATTACCAAAAAGAAAAAAAAGTTTTAAAAAAGCACCAATTATTTTTATTTTCCTTGTTTGGTTTTCTGGTTTTTTTTTTTTTTTTCTTTTTTCTTTTTTTTTTTTTTTTTTTTTTTTCCTAACTAGAATGATTTGACCAGAGTTTATAGTAACCAGAATTTCCCAAAATCATCTTGGGAATCTAAACTTGTTCCTTTGTGTAGCACAAATATTTAATACAGAATAATTTCTTCTATCTTTGACTGAGAAGGGAAGCAAGAATATTAAATTGATGTCCACTGTGAAGTTTTATTTCTTCTTTATGGTGTCCTTATCTTCTGACTTGGTATTTAGCTGGAGAGGGGCACTGGGCTGTATGAACTGGGGTCTGGCTCATGTGTAGGACAGGTCATGTTCATCTGTAGGACATCTTCCTTATCTGCAATAATTGATATCCTGTTTCATCAAGATGTGACTTTTTCTCAACTGACTGCAAGAGGAGTGAGGACCTGACAGCTCAGAGGGGAGGTGGTCTGAATTCCTCATCAATCTCTCGATATTACAGTCCCTGAGAGGTGAGGTACTGGAATGACCACCCCATAAGTGACTGGTGCAAGTGTGGGTGTTTGTGCCCACAAACTGAGGTAAAGTCCTCCAAAGGTTAGGGTTAGGCTGGAAGGGAAATTCCTGCTGCTGAGGCAACATCTTTGTCAGTCTGCAAACATCTCCTGAGATTAAGGCTCCTGTGACAACTGTTTACTTACTTGCAAATTGCATTTGATTTAATGATTTCAGTTGGAAATGATTATGACTGGACCACGACATGGGGTACCTGCCCCAAGCCCTCACTCTGGAAAGTTCATATATGGTGTCAAGAGCCAGAGGATAACCCATTAAATGCTGGAATAGACTCCTTTTCCTTGCCATGTATCTTTCCCAGGATTTTGTACTGAGTTTGTGATAAATTTGTATATGTAAAGTAAGATTCATATGTACCTAGCACAAGGAGAATCATGTTCCAAGCAACACTTACATATATGTTTACACGGAAAACAGTCAAATCAAGCTGAATTCGGGAGTATTAAGTGGAGATTTCTTGATGTGCCTTTTATCTCTCTTTTCCCATCTCTTAAAAGAAAGCAAATTATAACATCATCAACAAAAATTTAGAGAAAGAGCCATTGAATAACATCAAGAAAACAAACCAGGAGAGCTGTTGCTGCAGTTTGCACTTTCTCCTCACCCATACCCGCAGCACATTTGCCACCAAAGTCTCCAAAAGAGGATTTTGCAGCTCTAACCATGTCTGACAAAGACACCACCACCTCCACCCACCCCTTTCATGAAAGGCCAAGTGTGAACTGACTATTTACTGCACTCAGATGCTTCACCTCAGTGAAAAGGTGCAGCAAAAATGGTTGCCACAAGTTTGGATGCCGGTAGGCCAGTGGCTCATCTGTACTGTGGTGGCAATGTTTCCTCCCAACTACTCTGTGCTCCTGCGCTGCAAAAAACATGCATGACAAAAATGTTACAAAATTGTTACAAAAGTGGCACAAAGGCCATTATTTAAGAAAAAATGTAAGCCAATTCTTCTGCAGAAATATGGATATCATAATATCCTATAAGGGTTGGAAGGGACCTTAAAAGTCATTCAGTTCCAACCCCTGCCATGAGCAGCGACACCTTCCACTGTCCCAGGTTGCTCCAAGCCGTGTCCAACCTGGCCTTGGACACTTCCAGGGATCCAGGGGCAACCACAGCTGCTCTGACAAACCTGTGCCAGTGCTTCACCACACTTAGCAAAGTATTTCTTCCTAACATCTGATCTAAACCCACTTTCTGCAGGAATACATGGTTAATTTCATCTGGTGCAGTTCTGCTAATCAGAAGTACCTGAGATGAATTCGATGTGTTATTCTCAAACAGGGAGGAAATAAGAAACAGTTTCTTTAGCAGAAGAAAAAAAAATCCTTAAATATAATTGAGCAGACAACCAGTAATCCCAGTAAATTCCTTCCTTAGCATTAGTGATGCTGTATTGACTGATCCCAGCAGAGAATTGGGCTGACACTCTGACCAGATCATACTACAGCAAACTCTGCTCAGAGCTGGAATATACCTGAGCAACATTACTAAAAGGAGTTTCTTGAAGTAGGGTATGATTTTGTTTGACAAAAGTCAAATAGTTTGGTAAAAGAGGAGTTCAGGGTGTGGTACTACAGGACTGCTACTGATACACAACCAAATCCCTGAGCTGAGGGATGCTAGAGCCCTCCTATCAGGCTTTCTGGTACGCTTTGGCCTATTGCCATTTTCAAAGAGCAGTGACCACGGGGAGGCATTTTGCTTCCTCATATTCCATGGATGTAGATGGCCGTAGTCTTCACTGTTAAACTACAGCAAAAACAAACGAAACAAACAAAAAGCAAGCATGAATTTCTGTTTTCTTTTGGGGATGAAAGACAACAGGAAAGTTGGTTTTGCTTCAGTTCTCAGTATTGGAAATCCAGTGGGACCTTTTGATACAAAAGCTCAATTTGGACTTGATGGGAACCCAGTGTACTAGTTTAAGTCACTGTTGGCTAATACAGCTTGAAGCTGTTCCACAATAAAGCACAACATTCAGCTGTGAGCTTTATCACTGGGACTCATCTGACCTTTCCCAGGTAAGCTGGAATTGCTTAACACCGTGGCTACCCCAAAACTAATAGAACCTTTCAGCATGTCTTAGGCTATCACTTCACTTCCCTGACATCAATTTCTAAAATAAAATAGAAGGCTAATTGTTAAATCAGGCAAGTACTTTTTTCCTACCCCCCTGAGATATAATGGTCAAATACATTTTCAAATCTAAACTACCAACAATACAAAGGTACGACTTAAACACAGAAATAAAAGGAGACGCTCACATGAGGATGAGAGTTCAACAAGAATTTGCCAGGCCAAATTTATTGGCCTTGATGGGGACAGGTATTAATCACAGTCACCAAGCTTAAGGTTTTAATCAACATGGTTGAAAACTTCAGGGAAGGAATGGATATTCAGGAAACAATTTACCTCCAGGGTTTCTGGCCCCCCCAAACCATTTTTATCTCATCATATCATGCTACTGTACTAAAATACTTTCAGAAAAATGCAAGACCATGTGGGCTGACTACAGCCAGAATTCTTCAAAAACTACTTGGCACGAGGTTTTGAAACTGAAGATAGACACTAACAGGGTGCTTAGCATATTATGTGCTGGATTTTGAGATGTGTAGTGAAGTAAAGCAGGAGGAATGACAGGAGCTGAACACCTGATCCAAGTGGTTAAAGGGCAGAACCATACCCAGTGATTGCTCCTTAGCAGGTGGATTTTGGATAAGGAATAGCATGTGGTGTGAATGATGGGTGTGAAAAGGCTCTTCAAGTTATCACAGGAAATTCAGATAAAAACAAAGGTGAAAGAGGGAGGAAATTAATCAGACCCCTAAGTTCAAATCTCTGCTGAATGCCCCAAAGACAAAATTCAGCCCAAGCTATAGAAGATGCATCAGAGACCAGACAGAAATATGTTTCAACAGCCAATCTGGATATGTGGACACTATCAAGGAGAGTAAAGAAAAGACGGCAACATTAAAGCATGAGAGCTTCAGTACTGCAGCTGTGACTGTGAGGCACAGTCCCATACTGTTGCTTTCTGCACTAAACACAGATGAAAAAAGGAGAGTTCCTGCCACAAACCACTTCTAATCTCAGAATAAGGCACATGAGGTGGGGAACCTCCCATCTACGTTAGAGAAGTGCACCCCTTGCAGCACCGACGTCGCTCGTCCGCTCAACGTCCCCATCAAAGCCACCCTGTCGCAGGAAAAGAGGAAGCCAGAAGCATCCAGGAGAACGTGTGACCATTCCCTGACTGAGGCTGGAGCAGCTCTGCAGGAGCAGTGCTTGGGCACGATCCCCAGGAGCGCTCCACGTGAGGCTTCCTCCAGAGCTTGGCCAGCACGCAGGAATCCGATGTTTAGAAAGCCATTTTCCTGTCCGTATAAACAATTCAACCACAATAGCTCTGAGGCCTCATTTAAATGTTGGTCAGTCGAGGCCCACAATTAACATTTAATTAGTAAACTCATTACAAAGGCAGGAAGTCTCAGACTTTCCCTTCATTCTCTTTCAGGCCTCTGAAGGGAAGGACCAGGCCCGTCTTTGGCTTTCGATTCAGCAGACGGGTGGGTCTTTTTCTTTTTTTCCCTCTCCTGATTTCCCTTCTCTTGCAGAACAGTCGCTTTCCCTGAAGCAGACAGGCATGACCTGAATACGTTGAGTGTTTGGCTGGAAATAATCTACTTAACATAAATATTTCCATCTAAATTTCACCCTGGATGGCTTCCTTAGTGTTCCCAGTGGACTGAAGGAAAAGTGGTTTTCCAGGGATGAGGGGATGAGGAGCTTGGTCACCTGCATTCACAAGCCTTTGTGATAGAGGAACTGCCAAAAAAATCTGATTTTGTGTATGATGCTGGAAGGTTATTGTCTGAGATAACCAGGAGAGGAATGACCTCTTGACAATAAGAAGGAAAAGTGGTGATAATTAAAATCAAGAAAAAGCACAATTTGTAAGATGGAGAAGACCATGCCTGTGGTGAGGCATTTTGCTGCAAAAGTGTGATGGAACTGGCACATTGGCCTTTTTGCCAGCCTGGGAGAGTGACTTGGAGTTCACACTGTATATTACCTTACAATTAGGGATTGTTCATTCATCCAGAGAACACAGGACATCACCTTTGGCCACCTAGTTGCTTTTCATGTGATTATTCAGGGAATACAAATTACAAGTAGAGCTTGTTTTTAAACAATGCTAAAAAAAATCTGAACTTGCTGATTTGGAGTATGACAAGATAGAACATAGCAAAAATTATGGAAATTTATTCACCTGATCACACCCTGGAGTAGAGAGAAAAGTAAAGGTGTGAACAAAACAAAAATAATAATTGTAAAACAGGTTTAAAAAAAATTCTTTTTTTTTTTTTCTGATATATGTTTTCCATTGCAGCACACAGTAGAGTTTAAAAAGTCTGTCAGCTGGCATGATATATTTTTCAGCTGGAAATTTTGAGATTTTCTAAAAGTAAACTTTGCTCTTCTCTCTAAACAGAAAGCTGTAGTACTACTGTACCACGAGTCACACAACTTTTGGAACCTTTTTAAAAGAGGGACTGTGGAGAGCAGTGAGGTTGTTTGAATTGTCTGCCTTGCCTCTCTTGTCTGCCTTTTGTCAGACATGAGATTGCAAGACCTTATTATTTCATTAAAAAAATGTCTGAAATCATAATCATCCCACTGTTGCTGGGACTTGGCCATCTGAAAATCAGTTTGGCTTTGGAGTCATTGCTTTATTCCATTTTATGTCTTTAACTCATTGTTTGGCCAACATTACACCTTCAGCATTTTTTCCCCTGGTGTTCACAGAATTGGAGGGAGACAACTTATAGTGATTTATGGAAGTGCTCAGCCCTGGTTTGTTTTGGTTTTTCACAAATGTTTAAAAGCATTTATTGTCAGGCAAATAACTTCTGTGTGCTGGAAAAGGGCTTGAAAAAATATTTTCCTTAAAGAGCTTTCACAGGTCTCGGAGTATGAACAAGGTTTTTTGCTAGATATCTAGGTCAATATTTAGCAGAATGTAGTTGGAACATCCTGTTTCCTCTATATTTCTTCTGCAGAGAGAGATAAGCCACTGCACTCCTTTATCCAGGGCATTTCCCCCCGTCATCCTCCACACCAATTCCACTCACTTGGTTGGATCATGGGGTGAGCAGAGCCACAACTTTAGCTCCTTTCTTCATACCTTCCACCGATGCTTTGAAATTTACTCTGAGCAGTAGTTCTGAAATTTATCCAAAGGCTGTGGAGATGGAATAGGTGAACCTTACATCCCTTATTATCCTGTGTGCCTAAATGTGGGAGCTACCTGACCAGGATGCTCGTCTGTAAAGTAGAGAGCCAAACCTGAGAAAATCACCTTGCTAGTAAATGGAAAAAAACCACATCTGACTTAGTAGTGAGCAGGGTGTCATTTTTCTTCTTTAAAAGTGGAAAAATCAGATGTTTTCCTCCAATGATTAGGTCTCCCTATGATGGTATCCTAAACATTCACTTGGAGATAGGCTCCTGTCCCAGTCATCTCAGTGTAGCTGAGATAGATTCATCCCACATGTAACTTATCTGAATGCATGCAATTTTGTCATTTCTGAGTTGTACAGTATTTTTGTGCTCACTGTGTTCAGGACTTAATAACAAAAATAATCATCACATAAACAGTTCCTAATCAGCAGATTTTAGAAATGAAAGGACTGAGGCAAACAAGAGGAAACCTCAATCACTTTTCTGTTAAGCATCAGTAGTACCATATGGGACTGTGACATTTACCAGTACAAAATATAAAAAAAAATATTATTATAATTTATTTCATTTTCTCCATTTTGGGTGGATGATTTTGTTTCAGAGCTTCCCTGTAAAGGGCATCCTGTCCCAAAGAGCTCTCAGTGAATATTGAAGCATCCTTTTCAATGTGGAGTGAAATCCAGGCTTGTCTCAACCACTGCCATGTGCTGGTGGTTAAACAGACAGAGAGAAGACCTCAGCTCTCCAGATCTAACAATAAAATCAGACATATCCCAGCCTCTCCAAGGTGTTTGGATAGTCCAAATCTTCGTGCAATAGTCACACACTGCCTGGAGATCCACCTACATTCCACAAGACAGTGTTTTCCCAGAGTTTTGATATGTCCACAGTGCAATATAGTATCTCAAAGAAAACAGGTAAAAATGAACTGTGGAAAAATGATCTGGCTTGTGGATGGTATCCCTGAGAGATGTTGCCACTGTTCTTTAAAGGTTAAAAATTCATCAAAAATAAGTTTTCTCTTAAATAAAGGGACCCTGGCACAAGGTGATGAGCAAATAGGCTGGGCCAGTTGTTTTATAAAACACCCGATTCCCTGAAATTGTAAATGACTGGCCCTGTAACACAAGCACTGCAAATAAAAGCATGGTCTTAGTGGCATCAGTTCACTTTTCTTTTACTATTTTTAAAAAAAAAAATAAAATTAAAATCAGGAATAGAAATAAAACAGACCAGAGTTCATGACCTGTTCAGGAATGCAATTAGCCCATAAAAATCATGACTGGGATTTGTTGCAAGGTAGAAACATGATCCCTTAAAATAAAGTTGCCCCTTTGCAAAGTACCAAATGATGGGGAAGAACAAAATGAGGGAGAGATGAACGGTTTTTATTTTAACCCCACTTCCCTCCCTCCTCAACCAGAAAAAGCTGTAAAAGAAAAGACCCATCACCTCCTGTAGTCAAGTTTCACAGCAAACAAGAAGTCCTGAGCAACTCTGTGATTACTTTTATCTCTGTAAGACTAATCCCATGATAAACCTCTTGTTTCCTATACTTGATGTACCACTATTTTACTAGTCCTGAATGCATTGAGCACATTGTGGATGGCTCACTACGAACAAACAGAACCTGACAGTTTCCTTCCTTAAAATAAACAGAAGTGGTACTTAGACACAGTTCAAAGAGTTTAACACTCCCAGAATGGCTATTATTACCCTTTAGGTGGGCAAGTAGACCCAGTTTTTTATTCTAGTGAAGGCAACTTTTTAAAATTTTGCTCCTTTCCTATTTTTTTACTGGCAGTAAAATGATGATATAATTACCAAGCCTGCTTTTTTACAGTTCCACTTTCCATGCCAAGTCATCTACGTGTTTACACCACTTCTTGTTTACTTCCACCTCCTTTTCTGAGAAAAAGTCGTGCCATTTGGACTTCTCAGAAAGCATTTTAGCAAAGACAACACCGTACTGGACTGCTGACCAACAGCAGGAGAGACTGTATTTTGAAAATAACGTTGGATTACCTCTATGAGGCCTTTGATCCAAAGATTTCTGAACCTTCACAGTTACCAGTCTACACAGAGCTCATAAAAGAAGTGCAAATTAATATGCAATTACTGTTCTGAATGATACTATTGGAAATTCCTTCATCATTAGGGTCTGTTCTCATCCTGTGTGTGAGGAACTACTCAGAGTGTCTAGGATTTCTAGATTATACGCCAAGAGGATGGGTAGAAAGGAATTTAAATTCTCTAATAATAAGTATTGAATTTTTGATGGGCCTACAGGAACAAGCCGAGTGGAAGGTCAGGAGCATGTGGCCTAAGAGAAGCTGAGGGTCCTGGGTTGGCTCAGGGTTTTAAGATGAGAAAATTCAAGATCACTTACGAGATTGGGTATTGCAGCTATTTTATGAGGGATGTAGAAAAGACTGAAACAAGCTCTTCTCAAAGTGCACAGCAACAGGATTAAGGCAACAGACAGGACAATGGGATATTGTGGACATTTTTTTTTTCACCTTGAGGGTGGTCAAACAGTGGAAAAGAGCCCTGTGAAATCCCCATCCTTGGGAATATCTAAAATTCAACCTGATGGGACACTAAGCAGTTTATCTAACTTAAAGGATGGCTCTTTGAGTGAAAGGCTGGATCATGTGATCTCCAGACTTTTCTTAAAATTAAGTGTCTTTCCAGAAAGAAAGTAAAGAAAAAGTAGTCTTTTCCAGTGGCTGTTTGGACCTTTCCCTCAAGCAGTCAATATCCTAAACACCTGAATAAAGGCAGGCGTTAATATCTGTACCTTGTGTACCTTATGTACCTAATACATTGTTAGTGCTGTTCAGCTCCAAACATGTGTGATTGAATTTTGTCTGGAAATGCATTGTTTTTTTATTAAATTTCTTGGGTTTTAGATGGAATGTTTTCAGAGTTTGTGGACCTAACTTGAAGGTTTTCAAGTTCATGTCAGAAATTTCCTGTTTTTCCACAGTGCATGCCTTTTCTAAAAAAAAAAAAAAAATTATGCAAGTCTGTAATTGCCAGATTAGAATCACAGAATTTAGTTTAGAAAAGACCCTTTAAGATCATTGAGCCCATCATTAACCCAGCACTCCCACCATGAAACCATGTCCCCAAGTACCACATCTACATCTCTTTTAAATAGCTCTGGAGTTGGAGATGCTACCTCTTCTCTGGCTGACCTGTAGTGATGGCTAAGAGAAAAATGTTTTGCCCTGATAATAAGAGCACACTAAGAAGAGATCTCTGTGAAGAAGTCTGTTCATTTTGAGCTTATAAGTGCCAAATGAGCCCCTTAGATCCCTACTGAAATGTTCCAGAAAGGTCAGAGGTTCAGAGAAGTGTAAAAAGGTAAGGTTTAGGGGTGAAATTCACAATATGCTTGAAGGAGAAATGAAATGTTTGGTGTTGCTGCTGCATTTGTCACAGGTAGGAATAGGGTGATCTGTTGCAGGTGTGGTAACAAACCAGTGCAGTCACTATTCTTGGTTTAGATTTTCAAGAAATGTTGCTGGCTTAGCGTTCTTGGTTAGAAGGTGTGATCAAACCCAGCACAAGCAAAAATCCCATGTCTAACCAGCAGAGAGGTGCAGAAATGCCCTCCCCTCCTCTGCCCTCACTGCTACCATGGTTTGATGGTATCTCCCATGTGAGAGGAGCATTGTGTCAGGTTTGGTGACACAGGGAACAAAACCAGGGAAGAGCTGTGCTGGGAAACTGCAGCTGTGAACACACCTTCCAGCCAACCTCCTCTGCATCGGGGTTCCACTGGCAGCAGAGCTATGGGAAGCTCTGCTGTGGCCTTTCCCTGGGGCTGAAACTCCCTGGAGTTATTCATTTTGGCACACACAGAGGGGGACACACTGTGTGCAGTACCTATCTACCACTGCATGGAACAAGAGAAAAAAAAAAAAAAAAAGACAGGAATGAATGGTATAAACCTTATGTTTCAAATATGATATTTGACAGGACTGTCTCTACCAGTTTGTCAGTGCCAGCAATGATTCAACTGTATAAATCAGCTTTGATTTTTCCCAGGTTGCCAAGGCTGGAATAACCTGTAACGCTGATTAGGTTGTGGGAGTTGTAAAGCCCTCCTAATGTATTCAGGGAAGGATAACCATCCCCTTTTTATAGTTGGGTAAACTGAGGCACAGGGAGGAGATGCTAACCAAGAGTTACAGTGCCCCAGACCGAGAGAGAAGCCAGCTCTCCTGACTGCTCAGTGCTTGCCTTTTAACCAGTAGACCATGAATCCTGTTTGCTTTGTTTCCTTTGGGTTTTGAGCATGTTTGTTTTCCCCTTTCCTGTACCTAATGATGCTGGTCCATAGCAGGCAGTGGACAGCTGATGGATTACAGGGAGCCCCTGGCTGGAATGGGGAGCAGGATGATTCAGCAGCTCAAGGGCTATTTAACTCTCCTCCTATGGTGCTGGTCTGGGTCCCTCCCACTCGTGCTCATATAACATCCCTGGGGCAAGGACAACAACTGCCTAAATGGAAAAGGGAAACATTTCCTGTGTCTTTAACTACTTTTAGTGCAGTTTGGCACCTTCAAAGGAAGCAGCGTGCTTAGCTCACTCAGCCAGTGCTCAGTGGGTCTTCAGAAACCTGTGATTTTGGTGGACAAATCCATCAGAAATCGCACATTGGGAACACAACTCAGCACTCCCAGGGAGCTGGAACTGCTTGTGACCCCTCTGATACCCACGAGCCCAAAGGAGCAGAGCAAGGAGCTTCTAAACAGGCCACCCCACTCGGGTTGGTTTTCACTCTCACTTCACAGAACTTCATTTTACACTCCATCCATGTTGTTCATCACAATCTCTGTGCCCAGGTACTGATCAATCATCTCTGCTTCTGTACTTTACTATTGTTTCACTGAAGGATCTGCTTAGCAGGACAGAGAAAAAGAGGCACAGAGAGACAGGGCCACCAGCGCAAATGCCTGAGGAGTCACTTGATCTTTCTCTACCTCACAGTGTCTGCAAAGCTGTTAAACCACAGTCCTGCCCAGTTTACTGGCAGAGAGGACTGGCCTAAGACAGTGAAGAAAAGTATTTTTGTGCAACTGCTCCAAGTATATCTGTAGGCATTGTGTTTTAGCTTTTTTCCCCCCTATTTCCCCCATTTTTCCAGCTGGATAATCAGATCCTGTTTCCAGTCTTAACATATCTGAAAACAAAACTGTAATAATTTTGTGTGCCCAGGAAAATGGGTCAGATACCATTTAAATCCTTATATGAGTTTTTTCCTCCTTTTTTGTCTCATGCAGTTGCATCTCACAACTGTCCTTAGTGCAGATTTGACTCCACTAATAGTGCACTCCACTGGAAGCTAGGCTGAGCCTTTGGGTTCAAAAAGCTGAGTAATATTTAAATACATCAACCCCAAGAAGAAACCCTAATATTTTTAAAATATCCCAGTAGTGCTTTTAGGACTGCAGAAAGTAACTGGTTATTATAGGTGATTCCAGGGCGTCTCTTATGGTCCTAATTGTTGTCCAAAACCAGCTCAAAGGTAGGTCCAAAAACTTGAGAAAAAAAATTATTCTTTTCCATCCCTGGCTGTACTACAGTGTTGTAACTGTGTTCCTTGGGGAACAGGACCTCCCTGCCATGAAGCATTGATCCCCAGGTTGGGGTCCCAGGCTTTCTGCAAAGCCAACAGAGCAAAAAACTCCTCCAGGGCTTCATTTGCTGACTCACCCCTTGCCCCTGCCCATCCACTTCCCAAAATGCAGGCAATGAGGTACATGCCCATGACCATGCCTCTTCAGAGAAATGAACTCCTCTTATCATGGCTATTAATGAGGAATTTGTCTATCAGGTGTAAGGGCCTGTAGCTGATGCTGTAGGACAAAAATTCTTAAAAAGTGGATACAGACTAGGGAACACCTGAAATGTCAGTATTATCTCCAGTTGCCAGAGGCAAAGCACTTACTGGGATTATTCTCATATTATTTCACCATTAGAGTTTCTAATTAAAATGCAAGCCCTGACTTAGCTGGGCACTGCTAACACGCAATCTCCAATCAAGACAAGCTATGATTTTAGTCTTAATGCATTAAGGAAGGTTGTGCTATGCTTGAGTGAGTATTACCAGAGTCAGACAGATGCAATAAGGGAGAAAAACTATTTATGAGTGCTAGAGCACCTCCTTCATCTGCTCCACCTCCCCCAAAGGAAGCCAGAAGCTGTAGTAAACATTTTCTCTCCTTTTCTCTTCCCATATCTTGGGGAAGGGGGTTCTTGGTAGCAAGAGATTTCGTCATCCTGCACAATCAGGAATGTTTGCTAGCTCTGGGAATGATGTGTGTCCTGGTGTGAAGCATGTGGCTGAGGGCACATGGTGAGTGTCACGGGAGCCGTGGGTGGGTGAAGAATGGCCAGAGTGAGGACAGTGGTGCTGAAAGGGCATCCCGTGAATGAGGTGTGACTGATGGGCTGGGTGGTCCCGTGGCAGCCTCCTGCTATTCAATGGGCAGCCAGGGAGATGCACGTGGCCTATAGCTGCACCAGTGGTGTTCTACTACTTTCACAAGCTCAGAAGGGAGTTATAGTTTTGAAAGAATCACAGCTTTTGCTTAAGCACTGTGGGATATTGGGAAGAGCCCTCGGTCACCAGAGGAAAGTTTCTTCAGCCATGCCCTGTTCTGTCTCTTGCCAGGACAGGCTGATGTGAAGGAGAAGCAGAGGCAGCACCCTGCTCAAGTAAGCCTGCCTGTTTTGTTGTGCCATGTTTTTAAGGAGAGCTTTGTATAACCTTGTGACAGTTTCCACTGTGAATAAAATCTAGTAAGACAATAAGACTTGAATTTTTTTGAAAACACTTGTTCATTCAAACCCAGATGCTTTTGAGGGAAAAAACCCCAAACCAAAACAACCCAAAAAACACCATCCCCCTTCAGAAAGCCGAACTGGTTTCCTTGATTTTCCTGTTTCAAAATTTAAGAGAAAAGCTTTCATGAGCCACCATTTTGATCTTTATTTTTCAAAAGACAGAAAATTCAATTCAGCTGTTTAACCCCAGTAGTTCTTAAATGCCATAATGATTTCTGGAAATGAATACAGATCCTTAAACGGACCCGAGTGCTTCTCTGTCTTTTAGGAGGAGAGAGATGCCTCAGACTTGTGCTAGCAAGGATCCAGAGGTGTCTGCCTGTGGCAGGAACACATGTAAGTCACCCACTGAACATGTTTTGAGTACCCCATAATAATGCCCTGGTCACCCATCCACGTTTCCTGACCCACAGGGGAGCACTGTGCCTGTGGTGGAAATACCTATGGATGGCAGATGCATGAGGAGGATGTTTTCAGGACAGGCTGAAGCCTCTGCTCTGCTCCAGAGCCCTCGACACCAGATGGGATGTTCTCACAGGTTGTGTCTGGCAGTGTCTGGTCCTGGGGTAGAAGAGAGATGCCAGGATGACAACAAATGTGATGATCATCACCCAGCAGGGAAAATGGACCAGGAGGCAAAGCAATGAAGCTCATGTGTGGTGTATGAGGCTCAGAAGGACCCATTGTGTGTAAGAAGCCCCCAAAGCTGATACAAAACAGTATTTTCCAGAGCTGGGGATTTCACCCTTGTTTCCAGTGAGCAATCCTTGGTTTATCTGAAAACTAGTCCTCTTCCAGTGAGCAATCCTTGGTTTATCTGAAAACTAGTCCTCTTCTGCTCTCCTATGACATGAAGATGTGCCTCAAGCTTCTGCTTGTGATAATTTTTTAAAAATTTTCTTTTACTGTTTAAGAAAAGGCAGAAATACTCCAATAAATATTTGCCCTATCTCAAAAAACCAGCACCAAACCACCAGACCAGTTTTTGAAATAAATAAGACAGCTCTAAAGCTGTGACTGAGAGAGGGTCAGGCTGCAGCCAGCTGCAGAAAGCACTGGAGGTGGGAGAGTCTGACAATGTGGAGACTGGGGGTGGAAGCTCTGGCAGAGGAGAAGGTCACTGAGTAAAGGCAGGGGACTCTTTGCACCATCTGAGTCTCTCACTGTCTGCAGTGGCAGTGCTAAAGTTCACAAAAGGCACTCAAGATACCTGCTGCATGGAAACACTTTTCTTTCAATTAGTCACCAAAGTAGAAAGTGAGAAAGAGAAACCAAGCCTGGTTTTTCTTTATTCAGCAAGTCTGCTGCACAGTCCATCTTCCTTGAATCCCCTGCCCTGATGATCCTCTCCTGAACTGTGATCTCTCATTTTGCTCATGTTAAATGTATGAAGTTCATGGCGTGAGCAGCAGTTTGAAATGGGTGCTGCACGTGATGGATTATCCCTCACCTGGAGGATGTAGCATTTGGAAAATGGAGGTTGAGCTGGAGCCAAGAGCACTGTGCCCTCTCCTTTGCAGCTGGTGCTGAGTGATGGGGAGGAAATCTCTTAGCTGTGAAGATTGGCAGGGTTTATAAACTCATGCTCATGTGCACTGATGGCAGGAGACTTTCCCCTGCATGAGGCTGATCTCATCTGTGCTCTCCCAAATTTGCCATCCAGGTAAGCTCTTTTCACCATGTAAAAGAAAGGTTCCAGTCAAAACCCCGGCTGTGAGCACAGCTGGGATGCACAGGTGTGGGTTTACAAGGAGAGGGGAAAGAAAAGGGCTTTAGTCCCCTCATAAGCCTGCACCTCCTTTTGTTGATGGCTAAAGATCTTGTGCTCCCAGTCTGGGTCCTCGGCAGTGCTGTGGGGAGAAAGATGGTGAGAAGAGCAAACAAGGGGACAAGTCCAGCACCATGTGGCTTGCTGGGAAGGGAGGGACTCAGCCCTCTCCACTGGCACTTGGGCTCCTTCTTTCCTTGTGTATCCAAAACACCAATTCCTGACCTGTCCCCAGCCCCCCTCCCCTCGATAGCTCTTTCTGTGGCTCCTGGCTGGGGTACTGGCTGGTTTTTCCATATTCTCCCCAGCAGCCCATCTCTCCATCTCCTGGAGGTGCTGCTGCTGTCGTGTTCCTGGCTCATCAGTCCTCCTTAGCCCTCAGCTCAACATCTCTGTTGCCAGGAGCAACCAACACTATGCTACCAACATATGGGGTCCAGCATTAAAAGAGGAACTTTTGGCACACCTATTTTTCTTTTTCTTTTCCTTTTCTGACATGTCCTGTGTGACATCTGCTCTGTTCTTGTCACCCTGCAGTATGCATATCAGCTTTTAAAAGTTAGTATCAATGGCTTCATGCAAATTTAACCTTTTATTTTTTTCGTCTTTGGCTTTACTGAGCCACTGGCTCAGTTTGCTGTTGCAGCATTGCTTTGCATTGAAGCTGTGCTGCACTGCTCCTTATTATATCTAAGGATTGGATTTATTTAATTGCAATTTCTTAGAAAAGTGCCATTTTGTATTTGAACTTAATGTGGGGGGCAGGATGAAGACTGGGCCTCTCTCTCCACTAAAGAAAACTGGCTGTAGGTAATGCCTGTTAAATGAGAAAGGGATGCCTGCCTTTTTACACAGCTATTCCCATGGAAGGATTATTTTATGTACACATCTTGCTAGCATGGGAAAAGGCACCAGCACCTCAGGAGCTGCAGGCCAGACCCTTGCCACTGTTCAGGATGCTGTATTTCCTCCTGAGACTTCTCAGGCTGACCCCAGTGGCCCTGGCTACTGCATGTGACTCAAAGCACAGAGAAGGTTGAGCTGGGCAAGGGAAGGTGTTTGTGTTTGTCTTTCCTCTTCCTTACTGTCATGTGTAAAAAACACTGTGGGGTAGCACATCAGGCTCATCTGGGCACTGCTCATCTCTGTGCTTTGCCAGAGCAGCACCAAAAGGGAATTCCCCCTGTGCTTCAGTTGTTTTACTTCACATCCAAAATTGCCTTTGCTCTGTCTCCTGCATACACAAGAAGTTTTGGCATGTTACCTACAAGTATGGGGGAGAAAAAGAGAAGGAAAAAAAAACCCCTATAAAATGCATTAGTTTCTTTGGCTAACACGTTCACTGAAAAATGTGCTGCTGGTTTTCTTTTTTTTCTTTTTCTTTTTCAGAGTGATTTTTGGGTTATGATGAAGTTGGTTCACAGTACTAAGCTCCAGAGTTGTGGTTAATTAGTAGCCACCTTAGGAAATTATGTTATCATTACCTCATCCTTTCTCAGCTTAGCAGCTTTCCTCGTCTTCCACCTCCCTCCTTTCTCCATCCCCTCCAGCCTTCCCTATTCAGGGATATTATTTTTCTTAATGACATCTCTGTCACACATGTAGACTCAGATTTCCTTAGCACACCTCAGCATTTCAGTTTTCCAGGAGTTTGAAAATGCACAGGAATTAATTTTGTTTGAAGTTTTTTTTTGTTTTGTTTTGTTTTGTTTTTTCTTTTTTTTAGTGAGTTTGACCACAGAAAACCAAACCAGAACAAAAAAAAATGCATTGTTTTTTGCTTCCCCCTCACTATGCTGGTTTTACTCTGGCTCTTGCCCCTGCAGTTCCATCTCAGGCACCCACCCTGATGCTAGGCTGACCTCCCTGTGCCCCGTGTTTGTTGATGATGAGCATGATTGCTTCCACCCTCTGCCATCCTCCCCCACGTGAAAAGCAAAGGAGAAAACAAACAGCAGGAAGAAGCAAAACAACCTGGTTCCCTCAGCAAGTGGTGTCAATGTGCAAAATTAAAAATAAAAATCTTGTAGGGGGAGATAAAACCCACAACTTAAAAGGGTATTTTCTAGTGGCCTACTTTGAAATCAGGCATTTGCTAATAATGGCAGAGGAGGAAGGGGAGTGGGAGTGCAGAGGTGGAGACCTCGAGTTTGCTGGGCTGTTCCAGCCTTTGCTCAGCCAGGCTGTGGATCTGCAGTGTCTCAGGATCAAAACCCAGGACAGACACATGGGAGGAACACTCATCTAACAAATTTTGGTCCCAGAATAAGTTTAAATTGTTCTTTTTTTGTTCTATTTCCTTGATCTATCAGTTATAGAGTCATTTTAGCAGTTGGTCTTCCTTAACGTGATTGAGGTCTGTGTTGTCACATACAGGCCACTTCAGGGAAGGAGAGTTGATATGGAAACCTCTGGGAAACAAAGGTCTGAGCTGCAAAATCCTGAGCTGTAGCTCTGAATCATCTTATTGGTGTGGCAACATGCACATCCTCTGTAGCTGAGCACGAAGAAACACTTGCATCAATCACCTACCACTTGAATGCTGTTGCTGTGCACAATATAAGCATTTCACCAAATATTCTGTTTCTTTTCTACTTTGGCTGGGTTTTTTTCAGTTCTGTCTGTCTTGGTCTCTCATGACACACAGGGAGCATGCTTGGGTAGATTCACAGAATCACAGATTGTCTCCATTGTCTCCTCCAAGAGGGTCTAGACGTGCATTGTGGCCCTCAATATTCACCTCACACATTTGTCTCCACTGATTCCTTTTCCTACACAAGGCCAGTTCCCCCTCCTCTGCAGTGGTCACACCTCTCAGGCATTTTCAGACCAGGTGGGGTTGGATCACAAGTTTGTACTTTCTTCAGCAAGCTACAATGGTGTTTGTGGCTTTTGCCAGACCTAAAATGTCGTGCTGCTGAAATGGGGTGTTCTCAGCATCCCTCCTACTCAACATGGATATGAGGGGTCTGGAAATGCACACCATCATCCACACACACTGTCCCTGAAGCTTGGAGAAGGGCTTTTACTTTCCAACAGTGATCACAATACTGAAACAGGCCAAAATCACCCCAGCTCTTGCCATATCACATTTCAAGGCAGAACTATCTGTTGCCTCTCAGGCAGTCTTTAGGCCGGGGAAATAGGTTGTGCCTGAAAAAAGAAATAAACGCGTTACTGAATTTTAAGCAGGACTTTGCACTGAGGATAAATCAAGTTTCAAATAGTATGAGCTGGCTGTAGCCAGCACCAGCAGTGGGATGTGTGGGGAAGGCTAATGCTTGAATTCCTTCCACACACTTGGCACTTATTCCCACTGAAAATTGTATGAGTCGAAACACACTAATATTTTTCTGGAAATTTTGTGAGTCTCCTCAAACATTTTCTCTCCCCAGGTTTGTCCTCACTGAACAGTGTATTTCAAAGGCTTTTATCAGTCACTGTGTTTGTGCCTGTTTTCCCAGGAGAAATCTCTTTTCCATCTCCTGCCCAGGCAGTACATCTCCCAGGGCAGCTTCCTGCTGTTGCTCTGTCCCCATTCACGGGTCACAGCTGTGGCTGTCTCAGAAAGAGGAGCTGTGGGACTGCATGGGAGAAAATGGGAAGGACAACACTTCTAGGAGATTCACACTGCTCTGACATTGGAAACATCCATCCATCCATCCATCCATCCATCCATCCATCCATCCATCCATCCATCCATCCATCTCCTACACAGATCCATTATTTTGTGTTCTGTGGATGTCGGGCTTCTGGGGTTCCCTGAAGGGCTCCATCCTGGTGGTTCTTATGGTGTTGTCAGCATTTCTCAGCCATCAGGGTGGGATGGTGAGAGCCAAAGACAGCCCTTAAGCTCTGTGCAGTAAGTGACCTTACCCAAGGAGAGGACCTGCTCCTTTCCCTGTTCAATGAGAGGGGAAAAACCATGGGAATCCCAGCAAGATTCCTGCTGGGACACAGGTTGGGAGCCAGCTCCAAAGCACAGCTGGAGCTGCAGGCAATGTCCAGACTAGTGGGCATCTTCTCTGCCAACACAGCCAGCTCTGCCACACCCAACATGCCCCAGGGACACAGCTGAAAGCTCTTGTGAATCCCTGGTTGAGATGCTCAGTAACTAGCCTAAGGTCCATTTGAAAAGCCTCAATTCATGGGGTAGGTTGCCCAAAAATTTCACAAGATGTCTGCTCCTGTCTCAATCTGTCCATAAGGAAAAAAGAGTTTTTTGCTGGTCATTCAGTTAAGTTAAACAGTTTTTCACTGTAGGCAAACCTTTGTGCCTCCCTGTCCCCCTGTCTCTCTGTCTGCATGCTCTCTCCTGCTTCTGGCAGAGAAGTAAAAAGGCTTCAAACGCTCCAAAATCTGGCACCCTACTGCAAAGCAGAGCTATTTATTTTCTCACTGTTCAACACAGGAATCTCTTCTGGGGGGGGTTATCATTTAAGACGGAGATTCGAGGGTTGCTGCACTGTGGTCTCAGCTTTATTCTCACCCAGCTGGATGTATTTCAGGGGTGGCAAGCACCAGGGCTTTGAGCAGCTCTTGACTCCTCAAATAGCCCCACTGAAGTCAAAGGGCATCTTTGCTGAGTGAGGTCTTATTTCCAGGGGAACAGACATGTCTACACCCTAGCTCAGCCTATTTTGTTTTGATTATCTTGTATATACTCAGCTGCTGGAATAAGCTTATCATTTGAAAATCTTTTTTTTTTTTTCCTTTTTTTTTTTTTCCTTTTTACTTTCTACCTCTTCGATGTAAGTTGTTTTTAATCTTTGTGTCTGAGTGGAAACTGAAAAAAAAAAAAAACCAAAAAACCAACCTTAGCCCCAGAAGGAAAATTAAAATATCTTTGAATTTTATTTTTTGCCTTAGGACTTCTAGGTAAGTTTACTGTTTTTAGCACCTGACAGTTACACCTTGCAGACAAACAGCTTGAAGCATCAATGCCTACTCCCCACAGCAAGTCTAAAGCCTGGGGTTTGCAATGTACATCTCTTTTCTACCCATGCTCTGAGGGATGATTTTAAATGAGTTTAGCTAAATCAGAGAAAAGTCTCCCCTGTTGAAGATACTCATAATCATAAAACCACAGAATATCCTGAGTTGGAAGGGACCCACAAGGATCATCAAAGTCCAACTCCTGAAATAATCTGAAAAAAGTGTTTGGGATGACTCTATCCCATTCATTTAGTAGAAACCTCTTTCTAGGATGCCCAAGTTATGCTGTCATGGTGCAAACCCTGGCCCTCAGGTTGCTTCTCACTTCTTTTCTGAGGTCACTACTGGTTGAACATAAATGTGACATAACTTGCTTGTCCCGCCTCAGCCAATATTACTGCAAGAGTAGAAAAAAAAAAAAAAAAAAAGAGAAAGGAAAAGAAAGAAGGTGACATTAAACCAGCTAAAAAAATCTCAAGAGACCTGTCAATCAAGAAAGATATTTACTGAAGCTTCTATTGACCCATATATGCTCTTATCTAGAAACCTTTATCTTCTAAGACAATGTTGACTAACAGCTTTTCCTTTACTCTTGTTTCTATCTTAAAAGAATAACAAATAAGCTTAATTCTTCACAAAATCTTTAGCAAATGCCTTTTAAGCCTAACACAATGGTAGTTATTTTAAGAAGGATGGCTAAGCACTGCAACACTTTTCTATTTTTCTGTCTTCTTTTTTCATATTGGAGCACTTAATCACAGTTAATCTTTGTGCACAAGGAAGACACATTAACTTTGTTTGCACAGGACTGATATAAAAGCTTTCAACTCCTCTGTTCCTGTATTCATCTCCCTGGTAAGCTTTACCATTTTAAATAACAGATAAAGGAAATGCTGAAGATTCAGTGATACAGTCTATCCTTGCTCAAGTAACTGCAGGAACTAGACTTGTAAGAAAACTTGGATCCAGCCTGAAGCTGAGCATCTGAAAATCCTGCTGGGAGTTTTTTGTGGAGGAGAAGGGCAGGGTTTTTAAGAGTGTATTCAAAAATAGCAACCTGAGAAGATGCCAATGGTTAAGACAGGTGAAAGGAGACCACCTCCCTGTAAAACTGGGGCTTTTAGGTGTCTCTGTTCTCTGGAGACACAAAAAAGCCTCACTGCTGGCACTGTGGCCACCTCTTTACATCTCTCTGAGTGTCCCCTCCCTTCAAAGCAAGCAGTAATCACAGAACCTTAGAATCATAGAATGTTTTAGGTTGGATGAAACCTTAAAGATCATCTAATTCCACCTCCCTGCTGTGAGCAGGAACACCTTCCACTACCCCAGGGTGCTCCGAGCCCCATCCAACCTGGCCTGGAACACTTCCAGGGATGAGGCAGCCACAGCTTCTCTGGAAAATGGCTCAGTAAATGGTCTTGTTTTGATAGGGTTATATTCTCCAAGGTTGTGAAACTGGGGTTCCACTAAAGTCAGTGAGCCTGAAATGAATAGAATTTCTTTTGGACTGGCTCTGAATTACACTGTAAAGCGTAATGGTAATTTAAATGCCTTTTATGGCCTCTTTACTCTGCCAGAGCAATAAAAGGGGGCTTAGTCCTTGCTTATGCCCAAAATTGCCCTGCTTAATTATCTTGGAATAATAAAAGTAATAAACCCTTTACTTTCTCCCTATCCCACTCACACCTACCAGAGCAGACCTGCTGGTATAAATGTACCAGTGTGGGACAGGAAGGGAATTAGAATGCTGTGGCTTGGGGGTATTGGCTGGAAGGAGAAAGGTGCATGTTAATTCATTAAGTAAGACCTGTTCCTGGGATTTTTTTTTTTTTTTTTTTGTTCTGATTATATAGGTATGAACTTAAACTACTGAACTCAGGAGAAATTCTGGGCTCTTGGGGCTGGATGCATGCCATGGCCGCATGGTGATTCCATATTGGAAGAGTCTCAGAAGTGCACAGGATCCTGTGATTGTTTATTTCCACAGGAAAGAAGCTTTGACATGGGGACCAGAGGGAGTGATGGTTCCTCATGCTGGCATTTGGGAATCAGGGCTCACAGCCATGGCATGTGCATGGAGAACATCCTTGGATTTCTCTAGGAAAACTCAACAGGTAAAGAGAAATAGGGAACAGAGAGAAGAGATCCCATAGCAACTCCAGTGGATATTAAAGTATAGCTTGAAATCCTCCTTCACTGTCTTTTGCCAAGTCTGCATCCTGTTTTGTGTTTGCTAGGATCCAGCAAAACACAAGCAGTACAGGTTGCTCCAAAATTTCTCTGTGTCTGTCCAGACACTTCTGGGAGCTGTTCACAGAGGCCAAACTGAAAAACACTCTGCGTGTCTTGGCCAAGAGCCATCTTAGTTTGCTATGAAGTGCTGTAGTATAAATAAATATATATGTGCAAACAAATGCATAAAGAACAATTGTTTGGTGGTCAGGAGAAGCAAAGCTGCCCTTGCTCTTTCATCCCGAGATGAGAGGACATTAGATCAGACTGATAAGCAGGTAGGCTGTCAGCTGTTGGGTCTTTTTTTTTTTTTTTCCCCTTTACTTTCTGTTTAGTTTCAGTTGTACTGAAACAAGAGGCCTGTGTAACCACTGTACTGACCAGCCATCTGGCAGTCTCAGAGGCCTGAGAGCCAAAAGGTTACGCTCACAGGACATGCCTATGGCAACAAATAGACCACGGCTCTGAGGGCAAATGGCACAAAGTAACTCAACCATAGAGATTCTTTCTGTCCCTTGTTGCCAAAAAGCTTTGCCTTCTCTGCACTAATAATTTCCCACATATATCATAGAATCATTGAAGATGCTGAGTTGGAAGGGACCCACAAAGATCATCAAGTCCAGCCCCTGTCCCTGCACAAGACAACCCCAAGAAGCACACCAAGTGCCTGAGGAAATTGTCCAAACACTCCCTGAACTCTGGCAGGATTGGTGCTGTGGTCACCTTTGAGGGGAGCATGTGCTGAGTGTCCTCTGAGGTGCTCTACGACATGTCTTGTCTCTTATGGTTACTCAGAAGAGCATAGGCCTTCCATAGATCCCAAATAATTTCTGATAATCTGGTGCAAATGTTATATAGATAATCCAGGGTTTCACTCCAGGTGCTGGTAAGTGGCCAGCTGGATGAAGCTCCTGTAAAATACAGTCTCTACTAACAAGAAAACTGATTGGTGACCCAGACAAAAGTGTCTGGTTTAAGGTGAGCTGAGTGAAGTTTAAGAAATCACTGACAGCACTGCTGGCTTCCCACCAGCTGCAGTGGGATTTCACAGGTCATCAAGTAAACACCTGAATCTGGATACCTTCATCTGTGAACTAAATCTCATTCTGAATTCCTACTTGAATATCTAATACCACTTGAAATGCATGAGCTCATTCGTGGATCTGACCATGGATATCTAAGACTCTGTATCTTACCTGCTTTGTAACAATAAAAGAGTAAATATCAGGAAAAAATCCTTAGAAATAAGCTTCTGAGGCAGCTTCATGTGCAGTACAGATAAGGCAGAAGAACCACTTTTTGCTATATTACTCTTTTCAGAGTGCCCTGTTCTACTCCTCCTGGACAGGCAACTTTGTCTCCTGGGGAAGCAGGTAGGTGTAGAGATTTTTATTGCAGGTATGCTCATTTCTAGCTCCCTGTCCTAATGACTGCAGATTGAGTGTCAATTGGTGTTGTCAAAAAAA